>JAVTVY010011836.1:0-54484 GCA_036873755.1 Hanleya hanleyi | reverse complement strand
TTTGGGATCGCATTGTGGACAACGCTATTAACGCACACGCCGCTGCTATCCAGGCAGATGAACAGGATGAAGAGACTTTACAGAAGGCCTATATCAACATGCAACCACGAATCATAAAATCTGCAATGGCTCTGTATGAAAAATATACCTCGATTACTCTTGAAATGAAAAGTGATCCTAACCACAGGGCCATCATGAAAACAAAGAGATACTTAGAAGAGGATATGGGTTTACCTCCAAGAGAGGCCCTAAAAAACGCCATCAAGATGCGGAAACAGCTCTTCAAGGACATGTTGCCCACGGACTTTCCCGGATTGGAAGATATTAGGATCTGATTAGGACTTGGTGCACCGAATAATAATGATCAGAAAGAAAAAACTGACGGTGATTTAAGAAGCTCACTGTCGAATACTGAAATAAAGAAATAAAGCGAAAAGATGATGATGACCGAAGATGAACTTCAAGAATTCACGAACACTAACAAGATCGTGATTAAAACTGATATCACTCCAACGTTATGAATTGTAAACATACCCATAGCGGCCCCTAGCTTGGGTAGGGCATAACATTGGGGATAATAAAATATATGAAAACTTGTGAACGTGTTGATCTCTCCCTTTTTCTCAGATATCGAAGGGCGTTGAAACGGGCGCTTTTGCGGGCGTTGCGGGCGCTTTTGCGGGCGCTTGCGGGCGTTGCGAGCGCTTTTGCGGGCGCTTGCGGGCGTTGCGGGCGCTTTTGCGGGCGCTTGCGGGCGTTGCGGGCGCTTTTGCGGACGCTACGCTTCGTCGGAACACGATACAAATAGTCATCATATCGTGAGCGATCATTACCAGTGTTCACCGTGTGTGTTTACTGTATTGTATTGTAAAACAATCTAGAGTGTTTGTGACTTGTAAAACAATGCTAGTGTGTTGGTGACTTACACAATAGTGTAAGTTGTCGGATAAATAACACGTTCGATGGAGAGGCCATAATTTTAGCGACGCTAATACGGTAAAAATTTATCTTTGATTTTGTCAAATTATGTTATATGAGTTTATCGAATTTCTTGAAATAATTGTGGTAGAAAGAGTGTTAAACGTTTCTTTTATTCTCGCAGTAACTAGGCCAGAGAGACAGGTGCATAGCTAACAGTTGGCCTATTTTAGTCCACGGTAAAATAGTTCAATTTTCTCCCGTGTGCAGAGACAATGTTAGGGGGCACCGATCATTATTATTTATCAAAGGAGACCGTTCGCGAAAGTGCAATGGACCGTTGCGCCCAGAGAAGGACAATAGATGTGCCCCCGGCTGTGACATTCCTAGGTACATAATTTAACTCGCACGGTTAGATAACTATACATGGCATTTGCTCTAATACAGTGTGTTGTGTTAGTCTATAATATATGAAAGACCTTCTCTCAACATACGCTATGATTCGACCGATAGATCTTTTAAGAAACGAACCGCTTGTTCTCAAAGGAATGATTGATAATGCGAACTTACCTTCATCAAATGTTTTCTCGTCATCCATTGCATACCGAGACAGGAGATCGACCAAATAGGTAAAAACGCACCTTCGTGCGTGAGAGGCATATGACCACTGAAGTTGTTTTTTTGATTGATTGAAATTGTAGTTTAAGGGCCGCTTCCCATACGGATTTCGCGGCCCATCAACTCAATATTTCATTTAAATTTCACGGTACATTTCTTTGTTTTTGAACATCTTTTCCAGCGCTAAATATATAACTAAATAAATGAATAAATGAATAAAGAATAAATAACAATGAGGAAATATAAATACTAGTAGAGAAGAGTCGCTATGTACAAGTCGTTAAGTCTATTAGTGGTTTTTGTACTGAAAAATATTTGTTATAATCGCGTGACCACTGAACTCGAAAACTCTCTCCTTTTATCCTATTAGCCGTCAAAGGGTCACGCGGTGTTTTTTTTTGTTAGTTAACAAAGGGGCTGCTAACAAAGGGGCTGACACCATACCTCCCTATTTAAACCGGTTTCTTACGACCGGTTAAACCGGTTTAACCGGTTTCTTACAACCACGCCCTAATTACGTAACATAAACCGGTTTAAATAATTTAAACAGGTTTCTTACGATCGGTTAAACCGGTTTAACCGGTTTCTTACGACAGGTTAAACCGGTTTGACCGGTTTCTTACGACCGGTTAAACCGGTTTTACCGGTTTCTTACGACCACGCCCTAATTACGTCATACGATGACGTCACTTTCGTTCTCAATTCTGATTGGTCAAAGGACAGCAGGGCTCTCCTACTACTGAAGTTGATATTTTTGGAACATCATGATGTCTTGCCGACATCATTGATAACTGTTGACCGCTTCTCTCTTGGTGGAAATTAGCCCATGTTTATGTATACTATGATTGTCTTTTTGAATTTGGTGCTAATGCTGTTATATGGAATATGGAAAAGATCTTTGGATTATGGGCGAGGCAATTCTTTAATGGACCACGGCTGAATTATGAATGACGGACAAGACGCTTGTAATTATAAAAAGTTTTGCTGACAAAAACGTTAAACTGTCAATAAAGACATACAGTGTAGTGTAGGATCCTGATATATATTTGATCTACTGCAGGCACATTAATAGAACAGGATTGAAATCTTTGTTTTGCTACAAGGAAGCAACAATGACTATGCCAGAAAACAAAATGGCTAAATGACCTAGACTTATCAGGGAATTGATATCCCTGCTTTGTATTTCCTACATTCCAAGCAACACCAAGTCCTTAGGAAAATGTCTTCAATCAGTCCTTGGACAGGACTTGCCTCTGCATTCCAGGAGCTAATTCGAGACCGGATTGACTTCAATTAGCCATATTCAACATGGATATTACATGCGTGTTTAAAATTTTCTTCTTCCAATACCGGCACGCTTTCCTAAGCTCTCGGAATCTGGTCATATCTGGGCAATTTTCACTATAGTTCAAGCTGACTGGGGGGAGGCGATTCCCGAGGTTAGTGGATGCACTAGTGAATGAATGCATTATGACATAGCTCTCAGAATATATGGGGTTATCTGTGAAACAATACTTTATTTGGGGGCAAAGTGTACTGTGGATGAAGATGGTGGCATATTGGTGGGGAGGGGATTTCCCAGGGTTAGTAGGTGCTTCACATGCTCTGACCAAGTCTGTTCTAAATAACCATGAACTTTGAGAGATGAATTGGGGCAAATTACCCTAAGAGCTGGATATGGGATAGAATTAAGGACCAGATCCTGTTACCAGAGGTACCTACAGCATATCAGGGAAGAGTTTATACTTCACTCGTGCAAATTCCGGACTAATATATCCGAAATCATTTACCATAAGTTTGCTCAATTTTCGTTACCAATGATATGTAAGTCTGGACTTTTTGTATTATATGGTACGGGTGTACAAAGTACATGTATATTGCAATAGAACTTGGTTCCGTTTAAGGACCATATAGACCCCTCGAGGAGATTGACTGAATGTATTCCTGGAATTGCAAGTTATATACTGTTAGTCCCCGAGGGCCACCCTCTGTCTATGCCATTCGACAAACATATGTAGCTTTATTGTTTTGATGGGAAGTTTAAGCCGTACGACGTCGGGCATTACAGGTGAATTTTTCTGGGTATTCCTGTATTTACCAGGTTTACCCCATGTTGAGGCGTTTACTCCATCAGACGTCCTCGATACTCATCCATTTTGAACATATTTCTACTATACTTCGTGCAACAGATTCGGGATTACACGTCTAAGGACAGACGAACGGATCCCGCTTAATTTTGCGGAACTCGAATACACATCTAACTCCCTACCATCATTTTAGCTTGACTTGAGCTTGTCCATCTCATATTATCAAACTTGACTCCCCCCCCCCCCCATCCCGAGCGTAACTGCCTTTCGCTGATTTCAAGAAGAGAAACTTCACACCAGAAGCTATCTCGCTAATATTTAACTTCGTTTTCAACTTCTGAGTAATAATGAGGCAGTTTAGACAGCACAAATAATTATTAAGAAATATGTCATTTAAACTTAACTCCCTTTCAAGATGGAGTAGATTTGCTGAAGTGAAATTTGAATACAATGCTCAATTACATCACTCGGCGATAAAACAAAAGTACCAACTGAAAACACTGATAAGTAATGTTGAGAATTATATTACGATATTCAGGCATATTTTATTTGGATCAGTAATAAGAAGGCTATAGCAGCACACTTACACATGCCGCCATTTTGGAAAGGAGTATTTTTTTTTCAAGTTGACATTTGGATACGACCCCCAAGTATGATATACTAGGTTGAGATAAAAAATGAATTCTGGTAGTATACTGCAACGGCATAAATGCTGAATAAAATATGATAAATTTCGGACAGATAGGGCCATTATTAAGAAAGATATGGCAGTTCAATCACACATGCATGTTTTTTAATAGACAATATATTTTGTTGATAAAATTGCATTTGATTACCACCTCCAAATACACCATATGATTGGGATACAGCCACGATCTTAGGCACTAAAATACTTCGCGAGGTAACATGGAGCAAAATTCCATCAAGTTTACAAAGATTAATTCAATAATAAGGGAGATACAAATACACCTACCTCTTTTTTAAACGGGAGCAATTTTTTCATTTTACATTTGGATATGGTCCCCAAGTGACGTTACAAGGACGGGATACAGGAACAAATCTTGAAAGCTTATAACTCTGCTACTATTAATGATTAATATATGATAGAGTATAGGCAGATTAGACCAATAACAAAAAACTACGGCGATTAAAATACACATACCCCCATTTTCTACAAAGTAAAATGAATGTCCCTAGTGGAATATATCGTCCGCTATAAATAAAAACGGCACCACTTTGGAACTCTACATCCACCCCGGGTAATACCCCTCGGCATAGAACGTCATGGTATAGATGAAAATTATCTTGCCGATGGAGTGAACAATTTCACCAAATCCCGAACCTGGCTTCCAGACTGCTCATATTATCGATTAATTGCGTAGCGGCTCGCTGTATAAATTTCACGTCATTAAGTCCAAAATCAAGATGGGGAAAACGAAAATATATTTAAACATCCGATTTGAGGACTCGAACCCAAAAATTGGCGCTGCTTTAATCTGTAGTCCGACATTGTAACCATTTGGTCACATAGCTGTTACAATTTTTGACTGGAGAAATCATGTGTCTAATGGCCGTGCACTGCAGTCTTACAGAGCCTTCCAAGCGTTTTGGCATATATCAATATTAAGAAAATCTGGCATATTTAAACAAAACGATTGTTAAGTATCATTTAAAGGAGCACTTACCTTATTTTTGAGTGTGACTCTATTTATCAGCAATCGTATTCCAAACCATATTGTATAAAACTTATGTTGATAGAATGCGAAATAAAGGAAATATTGACTATTTATTGCTCACAACGGCGTGCACTGGGCGCCGCCATTGAACCACTGCGCGACGTTTTTAGATGAGCGGAAGTGAGTTTATACTCATCTAAAAACGTCACAACGTCATGGAGATTTAACGTTGATCGTGCTGGTCATGCCGATAATTCGAAGGAGAAGGAACCCAGTTAATTCAATGACGTTCTAGTTGATTTTAGTAGTTCAAGTGTAATCATGAAAATGTTTATGAACTTAGAAGCATCGTCGTTCAACTGAAATCACTGGAAAATTGCAGAGGACACTCTTTTAGTTTACCGCTCAGTTTCAAATTTTGTCCAAATTGAATCGGACAAGTCTCAGTTGAAAAATTTTGGGAAAGAAATTTTTCAGTTGGAGAAGATAACCTAAACCAATTTCCTTTTAGGAATCTCCATTTAGGATGTGCCGCGAACTGTTATTCTTGGAATTAAAACTCGAACCCAGAGTAATTCAAATGCCGTAGTTGGAACGTCCCTGGATCAAGTGTTAGCCGTGACGTTGTCCTGAATTCTGACGTCATCAGTCACGACATCCCACAGGCAAAATGGCGGCGCCCACGTCGACCTCAAAGCGGAAACATGGCTTCATAAATTGTAATAAATATAAAGGTTATCGCCTTCTACGAAAGTAAAATAGTTGGTTATATTTCTTTAAGAGTCTAACCTTTGTAATAAAAACCTGTATAAGATAAGTTCAGTACTCCTTTAAGATCAAAACCACCGAATTTAGATATAGTTGACTGGGTTGCATGGCTAATGGTGTCAGATTTTAAACATGAAGGAAATTCTCTCCAAGAATATCACCGAAAATTGCAAAAACAAACAAGAAATGCCTACTTTCTAATAGTCATAATAATTTTTCTATGAAAATTCAGGATACGAAAATTCAGCATCTTCTCTCTCAAGCTAAAAACTTTTCCAGCAAACACGAGAAAATTATATTTTTGGTTTATAAACACACTGAAGAAATTTACGTCCAAATGGAAACACCTCCTTTCGCATGCAAAGTCATTGTCCCTGGTAGAGCATTTGTTCAATTTTTATATTCATCTTCTGAAGGGGGAGTGGGGGGAGTGCATTACCGGTACCTGATCCCATTTACTAGATCCTGACCGGGGAGGGAGGGAGAGACTGCTGACTTTGTTAGTACATGGATGACTTCTTTACCTGCGTCAGGGTGTGTTCATAATGTTTGTATTTCAATAGGCTACCGTACAAATTAAATTCTTTTTAGAGACGAACTTGTGCATGAGAAGATTCAATATAATTCGCTACAACTGATAGGGTACATGCACATCATGGTTTTACTGTTCAAACTGAATTGTTTCATAAACCTACATGTATATTCAGATCAGATTTCAAATAGAAAATAGAAACTTTATAACAGTTTATATCTAATTTACATACATGATATGGGAAATGCAATACTGGCTGTAACTGATAATTGCAACTTTCCTTCCAAGAAGACATGGTTTTGCTGTCCAAATATAATTAGTTCCTAATCATAGATGGAAGACTGGATAAAATTGCCAAGTTCAAGTTGATTAATTGAAAATTAGAGATATTAGAACTGTTCTAATGTATTGTGCCTATAAACAAAGATGAAATTGCAGATTAAAGTTTAATATGTTAATTTAATTGATTGCAAATTACAGGATATTGGTATGTATTTGTTCTGATATTGTATATTGAGATAATAATACGGGGGGGGGGGGGGGTTAGCATGAATGTTAGAGTTTACAGTACATTCAATCGTAAACACATTAATCTGTAAATTGAACTGTGATATTTCAGTTGACATCAACTGTAATGGGTAAACTGCGCACACACGTAACATAAAATCCTGTTTTCTCTGAAAGGAGGTGGATATTTTTGCACACGAGACGCTCAGTTGCAGGAAACATCCGTACCTGCGTTGTACGATACAACATTCAGAGCATTATCAGAACACGCGCTGGGACGGACATAGCGGCTAACTTTAATTTTCGGTCTGTAGTACGGTTTGGTTTTGGTTTTATCCATCTTCAAGTTAAATACTACACTAACGTTCCGTCATTTAGTGTTCGACTTGGATATGCGAAGATGGGTTTTATCTGACTTGGAGTTGTGTCCTGCTATTCGTGTAATAAATGCACACATTCGTTCGGGATTATTTACGAAACTTGTGGTGATCGCATTTGTAAACACGAAGAGCTGAAATACGCGAAAGAGTAATGGCCATTTCGACTTTCTAGTGACCTACGTTGCCGCGGAATCGATAATTGTAGACAAAGGTGCCACGTAATTGTATTGATTAAAGATGTTGAAACAACGGTAATTGTAAATTACAGGGCAACGCATATTTTACGGTTGAATGCCTGTCAATAAACGGTAATTATAAAATATGGTGCAACATTTTACAGTGCAACTTAATTTTACAGTTGAATGTACTGGCACCTTTTCTGTCAGTACATTTAACTGTGAATTTACGGTGTGATTTATAACAGTGCAGTAAAGTTTTCCCCCAACATTTCACTAGTATTCTATCTCAGAAGATTCAAAAGCAGATTTCTACAGTGAGAGAGAAATCTGCGCTGCTTCTTTTGACGTCAGAGATGACGTTAACGTCATACTTCGAGCGTCTTGCATCGTCTGCGTGATGTCGCGGCGATGCAGAGAATGGAATAGTTTGGTAACGATGTTGCGTTGTGACGTGGTTTATCGTTCCATAATAACCTCGCAAGTTCCGACATGCTTGTGACGCTGTGTACAAAAATAACATAAATAGCATTAAAATCCTTGATGAGAAAAAAGAAGAAAAAATTCTTCAATTTGGAAGATTATCTTGGATATGACGTACACTTGCAAAACTACCACAGTTACACTTTAAGTGTTAATTGTGTTTGACTACTACTAAATACCAATTTACCAGAAGTTCCTCAGATTCAAATGTTATTTGTGACCATTTGTGACAATCATGATATTTCTCCATTCTAATAATCTGCTGAAGAAATAAATAATAGATAATACAGAATCTTTGCAATGTACAGTAGTCTGATTGCTGTTATCCAAAGAAAGACCAAAATGCATGTACATGAATGAAAGTGCTTGGTTAGCTAATATGAGCAATCTGTTGCTTCCATATGCTACCACCCTTGGTTTTGAGTTTGAGTGAACAAAACAATAACATGTGGATTATTGTGGAATAGAAAGATATTAACATGCAACGCAGATATCTTGGCCTTTGGAATTCTGCTGACAACCACTGTCAACCAAGGTTTCACTTTCTATATCTATCTTATTACTACGGATGTGGACATTGCAAAGCCGGATATGAAATCCATCACGACATATTGTGGTCCAGTTTATAAAGGCTTATTCAGATGCTGGTGAAGATTTCGCAGTAAGTAAATTGCTTCCTGTCCTACTAGATTTTTGTGCCATTCTAGTAACTCCTGAGATCCATCAAAATGAATTTCATTTTCATATTGTTAATTTTGAAATTTAAATACAAGGCTTCTTTCAGATAATTATTATCATAATAACCTTCAGACTGCAGAGTGAGAAGATTGATATTTCTTACTAAGGCATTAAGTAGATTAATGGGAGGGTGCGGGGACAATTTTCCACCTTAGTTATTCCAGTGAACAATGGTAAAATGTTTCCGAGAGTGAGAAAGGCATCCCCATGGCCCATCTTTCATCTGATTGCCTAATAGGCAGACTGTTTAATACAACAATAATAGTGTACTTGGATTAATATATTCTCTACCTCAGTTGAGAAAATCAGCCAAGTCAATAACAGCAGTCCGCAGGGACCATTTTGGGTTCTTATTAAGAACACAAAAGAGCCAGCACTGTGGCATTTTGGTATGGGAGTTTTTGTTTCAGTTGAAAGCTTGAATGCACTATCTGGAACGTTTTGTACAAAGAGTATCAATATGCAGAAACCGAGCTCCTGGTTAATGAATGATGCATGTACAATTCACAATGCAGAAAAGCAGAAAAATTCAGTCAGTAATTGTCCCTTGTCCTGCCTCAAACATGCTACATGTACCTGTAAAATTTACAGTTGTTTGGTCTCTCATGCAAGATTATATTTCTATTACTGAAGGGCACCCACTGAGACTCAATCTTTGATGTTCCCAGAGAGACTATTCCTCTCCTTTGTTTTGTGACACTTGCATGAAAGATGGGCCACAACTACATTTGTGTTTTTATATATCGACGTAGACCCTGTAGGGTCATCCAGATACATTATTGGGAGCTGTAACTGCTATAACAGGAAGTGCCCGGTTTACTCTTGCACAAAACAAAGTTCTTAAGATAAAATAAATAGTTCTGAAGCTTTTTCTTCTTGATAACCTTGTGTTTTGTCTTGAGTTATTTTTGTTGTTCTTTTACGTAAGCTGAATATTGTAGATGTGTCTTGATGTTTTTTAAGTGCACAGTTGTTGTTTCTGAGGGTTTGCTAGTTTCTACTTCAAAGTATGTCGTCTGCTAGACCAGAGATTATAAGAGGAAAATGCTGGTTGAGTTTTTGTCTGTGTATGTCACAAATTGCTTGACATGAAATGGCTTGTTTGGTCAATATTAATGTATATTTGTTGTATACTGCATTTCCAGTTACATGTACTTCTTAACCTTCCTCATTTCTTTGTTTTCACTGTGTTTCAAATGAATTTGGGTGTTCCCCCTCCTTGCGAACCTCTTCAGCAATGTCAGTGGTTTCCATGTTATGATGTACAGCAAAGTGGAGCTTTCTTCTTGGCCAGTTGTTTTGCTGACCCAGTTTTGGGGGCCAGACTTGAATGGATATGGTACATGTACAAGTAGGCTTTCATCATGGTTGGTTGGTTGGTTTGATTGGGCACTCCATCGTATTACAATGGGCACTGGTCATCCAGAGTGTGCCGTGCAACCCGTTCCCCCACACCGCCTTAAACATGCTCCCTCATACCAATGACGCATATCCATCGGTAATTCTCCATTATATCTTCTTTACATCTGTATCCATATCATCTAACCTTGATCAGGCCCCCAGTCTTCCCTCTATTTCTCTTAATCATCTCTTAGTCAATATGTTCGCCAATTATTTCACCCATTTCTCTTCATTTCTCTTCATTTTCCCCAATACAATACCCCAATATTTCCCATCATTTTGCCTATTTCCCGAAATCATAAATCCAGTGCCATGGAAATTTCACCCAGTATTTCTCATTTTACTCAACGCAATATCCCACTATTTTCCCTTTGCTGTGCCCATGCTTCCCACTGTCTTCTGTGATCAACTCTCTTAATATTTCCCTTTTATTCCGCGATCAAATATGCCCGTATATATCCCCTCGTTCCCATTCCCGCAGAATAATATAATCCAATGCCATAGCTTCCATCATCCAGCATTCCCATACTCCAGCCCATGTACATGTATGTTCCCTTGTGCCAATGGTAAATAATCCCTGATGTTTAAGAATGAACTGAGCTGCACAGGTTTTTAACAGGAAATAGGTACCCTTACTGATGGAATAAACTTAAAATACTCAGAATAATATTAGCCATAAATTCCTTTGTCATTAATCCACAATATGGTAAAGAGTTAATTACCAACAGCTTGATCAAGTGTCGGCCTTATATCATCAGCCTCTCACGAATTAAAAGGCACCCCATAGCATAGTAGGAATTGCCTTGGTTTGTTATTTTTAACAAGTATGTGTTATGAGGAAGTATACATGGTTCATAGAGTAAAGAAACAGTCAGTTCAACCCCGAGAAGCCAGCAAAAACTGTCATGATGGCCTGCAATCCCAACTGAAATTCCAACCTGGCTTTTTCACGCATAAGATCTAATAACCAGGGCTTTAGATTACCCCTTGATATATTAAACGTTGTACCCAAATTAGGACTAAAGACAAAAACAAAAAATATTTACCTTTATACTTTTTTCTTGTATTGAAAGTTCAGTTATGTCAATTAAGCGTCATATATGTATTTTAGTAAAAGCTCACCTACTTTGCCAGAATCTGTATTTTCACTAATTTGCGTGCGTTTCCCCTACCCCCAAAATTTTGCCGCCCTGAATAGAGGTCGTGGCCAAATTAGGGTAAGGCCAAAATTAAAATATGCTTTGCTTGCAGTAACCTGAAGTGGTAGCGACCCGAAAAAAAAAATTAAATTCCTTTTTTTGAAGGACTTCCGAAATGTTCAAAAACACGAGAATCGTGCATATGCGTGTAAACGATTTGCCAATAGATGTCACTGTCCCCAAAATCAGGAACTCTTTGAGTCACATGTTTATATGCTCAACGAAGACCAGGCCTTTTTTATACGATGATCAGCCTCGTGGGGCTTCCGGGAATTGACCTGGGATGTCGTTGTGTACACCGCAGGTCATGGTAAGAATAGGCATCAGCTCCTCAGACAGCTTGTCGTGAGAGGCGACTAACTGAGGCACCTGTGGGGTTCCCGGGTGTGAAAAGGAATAGGACCCCACCCGTGTGGTTCCCTGGTGTGAAAAGGAATAGGACCCAACGTCGTGATATGGCTGAAATATAGTTGAAAGCGACGTTAAATCATATTCACTCACTCACTATACGATGATGAGTTCTGTCCAACTACCCGTCTATTCATCCATTAACATTTGTTGCCTGTGCGATATCTGCAGTTCCAAGGTGTGGATTGGTACCACACTTTGGATATACATTACCTGCAGGGCAACGAGAAACCCTATTCATTTGCGGTCAGTAGGTCAAAGGTCAAGTTTCTTGTGTGCTGTTCTCAGTGTTTTATAGGGTGGATGGACGGTGTCTGGTTCCATGCTGCTTCAAAGATTTCTTCTTTGAAGTAGCAGGAACGCAACTTGGCTGGGTGGTGCTTAGTTGGCTCTTGAAAACGACGTTAAATTCTATTCACTCACTCACACACTCAAAGGCCAAGGTCACAGTCCCCCCAAGCTGAATCCCAGTCTGCCTATACGTCTATCCTACATATATACGGCATTGATTCCATGGAGTTGTCTCCCCTGTTTGATACATGTATGAAACAGCCACATTCAGTTAAACAGATGAGAAATAGAAAGCATGCATTTACTAATTTAACTGGGAAAGCGGTCATTTATAAACATTTATATCTGTTTATTAACTCGAGAACAAAGGTTTACCTCAGGTTTACGTTCGTCACATTTTTCTTCATTCGTGAAAAATGTTCCCACCTGAAAGGAATCTATTTGAAGGAAAATTAATATTTTCGTGTACACATATTTGACATTTGTCGGATTCAGTATGGGTGTGTGAGCTCTTGTCTCTTGTTTCAAGGTCAGCTAGTTACCAAGAGTTAAGCCTTTTTAGTTTATCACTGAAACTTCTAGGAATAAGATGTCTCAAATGTTACATTCTTGTAAGCACAAAATCTTAGACCTTTCTCTGCATTGCTAGCTACCAATCTGGATCAAGGCCATTAAACAACCTTGATATTTGGAACAGTGTAATTCCAGATGTACAGGAATATATTGGAGCCCCGTTTTGATTAATTTTAGCCTAATTTAAAGCCCTGGTAATCCAAGTCGATGAGGACTTCTATGAGGAATAATTTTCATAATATCTCGCAAAGTTTCAATTTTGAACATGTTCCCTTCAAGGATGTTATGTTGTTTGTTACTTGTTTGCTGAGAAAAGAATGTAAGGTCATTAAACAAGTCATAATGGCAATTCACACTTAAGCGATTTAGGACTCTTTTGCATCTATATGTAATATTAAAAGCAAATTAACTGGAAGTGTGTACCATTAGATAAGACTAGCTAGACAGCGCTGGCATGACTAGACTCTAGACCCTTCCACATCCTTGCACATGTAATATCGTAGATCAAATGCAAGAGCACCACGCAGGGGATCATGGGTGAGAGAGAGACATTTATGGTTTTAACAGTGATCATGGGTGTGATTGTGTACGTTTCATAGGATTAGTCCTCATCTCTGGTCGTACTTTGGCAGAATATGGGTTTGTCATAGATATAAGATCGGTCATAAATTTTAGGAGTCGCGAGTCGCATCCATGGGACCTCATATTTCTCAGAATTGAACAAAATGAAAGCCATGTCAGCAGTCATATATTTCATCCCCTTTGAACAAAGATGTAAGTAAAACTGGGGACGCCCACGTTTAATTCCCTCGAGGACAACCAAGAGACCATTCTACGGAATATCTCCCTTATAAGCTTGACTTTTCTATGAAGAAGGCGAAGCATGCGTCAGTCCGTTGCTGTTATTGGCAACGGACCTTATGAGTAACAGTTATGTACCAGTACGGAGTACACAGATCTGGATGGAGGAACAGGATTGCTATTCAAATTTCATTATCAGCTCATCTCCATTGATGCATCACTCGATTTTTGTTTTGAATCATGCGAACATGAATCTTGCGAATCTTCTTGCGAGCAGTGTCAAATGTTATAAGAAGGAAGGCTGGATAGCCAATCCATTGCAGCGAGTCTATATGTAACATACATAAATCTAGTTCATTTGCTTCTGGTATTATTTCGATAAAAAGACAATACTTGACTATTTAGGTTTTGCTCAAAAAACGTTCAGATGTATGCTGATGATCACAGGCGTGACAGATACCAATCGTTTCTATGATTCCCAGACATCGATATATAAAAAAGCCTATAGGCTCTAGTTTACTTTATGAGCTCAGCTATTTGACTATTAATGTTATTAGTATTTCACATACATAAAAATAAGCCCTATTCATATACATGTAAATGGCAAATAACCAATTTTATGACCTGAATTTTCAACTCGACCAGGTCAGTTATACTGCCAGATCCTGAGATGACAACCGATGAAGATAAATACATTTACTCTGCATGCTGGAAGAGCAAATACTGTGAGTGTGATAGCTAACCACTGAAGATGAAGAGGACATCCCATATTTTTTGTAAGTACATTCTCTCATTCTCATTTTAGAACATTTACAAATTAATGAAAATAGTATTTCTTCCTGGTTATACAACATGTAGGAATATACATTTATGTGATACTTCAATCATGATATTATCAAGTTAATCCATATGTAGCATTAACTTTTCTACCAGGGCTGTATAACAGTAAATATTACATGCTGTGTTTATCACTAAATACCATTCACTGGTATATCACCTACTTTTGTCATATCTCTAAAATTGTCTGGCCTGGATGATGGCCTACCTAGATTTTGTGCAATAACTTCAAACTTTGTTTGGTTCTGAGTCTGAGGAGTTATTATCTACAATACATTCCCAATGTAGCTTGCTGAATGGTTCCAGTGGGTAATATACCAATGAAGACAAGTGGTGTGAAAATGGTGCTTTAGGTCACAGGAGCAGGGATGAGGCACTGACCTGAGAGGAGGGACGGAGGAGCGGTTAGGCGCAGAGGAGGGACGGAGGAGCGGTTAGGGTCACTGTACAAAGAAGAAAATGGCAGGGTCGAAGGAGGAGTATATAAGGGCAGGGTCAGAAGCGGGGAAGTTTTAAAACCAGGAATCATGATCAAGTTGCCAATCAGAATAGTGTGTATGACTGCCATGTTTATTTTCACACTAGCTATAATTTATAGAGCCCATGTTTGATGAGACATGACTATTTGTAAAGAGTCATTGCCACATTTAACCCAGTGATACTCACTTGATAGAGAGAGGGATTTATCATACCCATTCCATTCATCATTTATAGTAAAGAACTATGTATTTAGATGAGCATTTAGTTATATCATTAAGAGGATAATAATTTTGAAAATGTCAATGCACGTGCACTGCTTACGTGTGTCATAGCCAGACATTTATTATTCAGGCATTAAACATAGAATGCATCATCCTTCTCATAAATCAGTCTTACTACTTCTTTTTGTTTTTACCCATTTATTTAAATTTTGCATACAGAAGCTGGAAGGGGGGAGGGAGTAAGAAAAATCTGATTTTCTTGTGTATGTAATACTTGAATGCTCCCAAGACTACATGTGTATTTTTTCCAGATCAGGATGTTGTCTTCAATATTGTTGAAAGAACAAATATTTACTACATTAATAAAACCGAACAGGTCTTATTGCCTGAGCATATGTATCCTGAATTATCACAATTTCTTGTCTTTCGGATTGCAACACCAGGCAATGTGATTAGATGCTGAAGCAGAACAAGGAAGTCATCTGCTCCTACAACATTGCTGACCAATCCTGTCTGCCCAGGGAAGAATAATGGGGGAGCTCGCGAGAGTCGAGAGATGCTTATTGAACACTTGTGCACATCGATAACCTTCAACATTTTATCATCACAGCAAATCGTTACCACTCATTGATTATATGCTCCATCATGTTCATCGTTGCTGGAAACACTATATTTGGTTCTCTTCCTAATGTTAATTGACATATTATTACCATGATGAAATATACTCTGACATCTAACAATTGACTGTTTGTACACCCATTAAAATAAATTGAATTGTGTATGATTTTGCAAGCATTAGCATGTATATTCAATATACGGTAAATACAATATAAAAGTGGTGTGAAATATAACAGTAGCTTTTGGATTGCTGGCCTCATGTAGTTCAGTGCAATGCCCCCACAGCCTTTGCACTAGCCAATCCGAAATTCGAACAGTGCTGTTCAAAACTGTTCGAAGGGGATAGATATAGGGTGTGTGTACATGTATGTATGGCATCTTGCTCTTCATTGTATCAGGGCATCTGACATAGGACTGTACAGTGTAATCGTCATTGGGTACGGTAATTCCCCTAATAATTCAATCACAGGAAGTTCACTTTTCAACTCTGTTATTCAAGCAGAGAGAAAAAGTTACATTTCCATTCTTCTTTCAATTTGAAGAAAAGTCATATAAGGACAAAATGTGACACTTTGTAACTGATGCCGTGGAGAATATTGCCAGATTTATGCCATTTTAGCTGTACTTCCGGTGATCGGATTATTAGGGGAATTACCGTACCCCACAAAACACTATGCAGAAAAACAAGCTTCATCAGTCTGTGCGTTGGCGTCAAGTGAGGGCAAGTGATAAGACTGTCATTAAACTACTCCATCATAACTGTGCCTAGGGAGAGTTATCCCAGTATCTCACACAACACTATTTGTCAGACTCTACCCGCGCAAGGGTACAATGATGTCACAGGAAGTGGCCTCGATTCCAGCTCACATCTCATTCAAAGATCGAACGTCACACCACACATCCCAATAGCTGTGTAGCTTTCATAGAATTGAAGTCCTGAATGTGCATGTGGCGATGATTCACTGTGACTGGTCAAAAGTCATCCAGAAGTAAATTTGATCCCAGGCAGGCCAGGCGGTGAGGGATTGGAAAGTAGGCCTTCTCTCAAGTGGTACCCCATATGACACACCTCCTGCCTACACCTCTTTAACGAATGAGCATGCACACAATGATGTTGCAGGTCAATGAATTTCCGAAAGTGACCTTGATTCATTGAATCTGAG
This sequence comes from Hanleya hanleyi, assembly GCA_036873755.1. NCBI lineage: Eukaryota > Metazoa > Mollusca > Polyplacophora > Lepidopleurida > Hanleyidae > Hanleya > Hanleya hanleyi. The sequence goes on along the minus strand of JAVTVY010011836.1, from coordinate 37,609 downwards.
CGGGTACTCCAACATCCATGCCCTGGCCATGACACCATAATACAGTGCAATACACTTGCTTTACTTCTAGCCTTGAATAAATGTCAGTACATTATACTCCGAAAGTACTGTTTCGGTTTTGTTTTACTATTTTATATTTCCAGGACAGTTACAATGACATTATTTTATAGACTTTTTGTGGAGGGACTCCTGCAAGAATAGTTTATAAGTGTTTGACCCACAATATTTAAAGGTTTATATATATATGTATAAAACAGAACATACAGTACTGAAATATTACTGTACTGATACAGTTTTGAAATATTACCGTACTGATACAGTACTGAAACAGTGCTAAATCAGTACTGTTTTAGTGCAGATCTATTTCAGTACTGTTTCTGTACTTCGGTAGAAATGAGGTGAAACAGTTGACACTATTTTTGCTGTGCATGACAGTACGTGATACACACTCTGATGCCAAAAGAATGCCTTGCTGCAACCTGGTAGTAACTGCTTGGTAACTGAACTATACCCATGGGCATCATCAGGATTCCTGTAGAGGTTGTCATTTCCTATGCTTACTTATTAGCGAGCCCACTACTGTCTAACGTAGGAAAATAACATCTGATTTGGCACTGAAGTCATTTGCACCCAACGACCCCTAGTGATGTCCTTGATACCTGATCGGTAATCTTTTGGTAACATACCAGTAGCATGCTGGTCACTGATAGGTAACTTAAAGAACTTGAAAGATTAGTAACAAAAGAATGACATAGGTAGCCAAGCTGTTACCGCTCAGTCACAGGTAGGTAACCTATCAGTAACAGGTCTGTACAATCACATAGGTAACCTACAGGTAACTGATTGCTAACATATTGGTAATGTACCAGTAGGATGCCAGTCACTGATCAGTAACAAGTGACTGTAAAATTACATAGGTAACCTGCCAACAGCCTATAGGTAACTGATAGGTAACGGTTTTGTAACAGAGCCGCTGAAGATATTCAAGGATATGCGCTATCCTTTACCTATAGGTAACTGCACGGTGTTTGGTCGCTGACTGATCGGTGACTGATCGGTGACTGAAAAGTAGCTGAAATGACTTAAAAGCAGTAGGTAACCAATTGATATCATAGCGGTAACTATACAGTTACTGATCGGTCACAGGTTGAGAACTGATCAGTAACAAGTACGACAAGCAGCCAGAGGATGCTAAGTCCCCCGCCGAAATGGCAGAAATATTTGTTAGCATTGTTGGTCTCGGGGGGATATACATGAGGGAGGCAACTGCTATACTTCATAGGCGTTGGATGCGGAAGGGTCTTTCTGCCTTCCCAAGTTTTAAAATCAACTCAGAACGGTTGACTGAACATTTTTTTCTTCTGTAAATTAGCTTCCATGCAGTGAAGCATGGAAATCAGGTAACCGAGAAACGACCCCACATCTCAAGGCATATTATATATGCAAACCAAATTTGACGAGAAGCTGAATGCTTCCTCAACCTATTGACTGGAAACCAACTTTTAAATTTGCCACCAGGTGTCGCCAACTGTAGGTGCAAGTGGACGAAATGCAATCCCAAGGATCATCTCATGCCATATGGTGTATCAGCATACAAACTTTGGGAAGAATCTGAAAAGGGGTTATTTCCCAGAAACCAAATTTAGATTTGTATGCACAAGTGTGCGAAACACAATCCCAAGTGACATCTTATGGCATATGAATACCAAACTTGAGAAGATCCGATGAGCATTTGTCAAATTATTGCCAGAAACAAATTTCAGATTTTTCCACCAGGTGTCGCCACCAGTATGCAGAAGCAGGTGAAATACAATCTCAAGGGACATATCATGGCATGGTATCTGCATACCAAATTGGAGAAAAATCTGATTAGCGAAATCAAATTTGGATTTGACACGAGGTGGTGCTACCTGTAAGCACAAGTGGGCGAAACGCAATCCCAAGCGACATCATATGTCATGATATATTCATACCATATTTAAGAAGAATCTGACGAGTCGATCTCAAGTTATTACTTGGAAACAAATCTGGTATTTCGCCACCAAGTGGCACCACCTGTGAATAAAAGTGAGCGAAACGCAATCCCACTCAACATCTCCTGACGTGATACATGCATGCTAAATTTGAGGAGATTCCGATGAGCAGTTCTCAAGTTAATGGCTGAAAACAAATTTTGATTTTAACACCTGGTGGCGCCACCTATAGGCGCAAGTGTGCAAAATGCAATCTCAAGCGACATCTTAGGTCATGGTATTACCCGGAGACAAATTTGGGATTTTGCCACCAGGTGGTGCCACCTGTAAGTGCAAGTGAGTGAAAGGCAATCCCATGCAACATCTCCTGGCATGGTACATGCATGCTAAATTTGAGAAGAATCCGATGAGCATGCAGTTCTCAAGTTATTGACCAAAAACAAATTTCAGATTTTGTCATCAGGTGGCATCACTTTCTGATGAGCAGTTCTCAAGTTATTGCCCGGAACAATTTCGAGCAACAGATCAAAGCGTTTCAAAGTTATTGCTTCCAGCACAAAAGAATGGAAGGAACCCTAGTGGCCCCACCTACAGGCAGATCTTTCTGAAACGCAATACCAATTAACATCTTGTCACAAGGAATGCATATGCAACTAGATACAGTCGATCGAATACGATTGGAGGCATGCCTTTTGCATCTTTAGTAAAGGAAACATTCATTATTTGTGAAGAAAGTAAAAACATAAACTTAGGAAAAACATCATTAACAGGGCCCCATAAGATGCCTTGAGGGTAGGTACCCACATACCAAATTTAAAAGAATCCATCAAGGCCCAACAGTTACTGTCCGGAAATGCAATTTTACCTTGGCCCTCCGGTAGCGCCATGTGTAGGCAGATAGGCATAAAAAATAATCCCAACCGAGATCTTGAAGCAAGATCCCTTGACATTGGAAATAGAAAATGTTAACTTGGCCTATAGGTGGCGCCACCTATGAGCAGATCGACAAGAAAAACAATACCAAGTGAAACCTTCAGGTAAGGTACATGTATTCCAAACTTGGAAAGAATTCATTCAAATATTAAAAAGTTATTGCCCGGAAACATAATTTTAAATTTACCCCCAGGTGGCACCACCTATATGTGGATCGGCATGAAAAACAATGCCAAGCGAGAAATTGAGGCGAGGTACCTACACACCAAATTTGGAATGAATCGGTTCAGGTTTTTAAAAGTTATTGTTTGGAAACACTTAACTTAGCTTTCAGGTGGTCCCCCTATCAACATGAAAAATATTCTTAAGCCAGATCTTGAGACAAGGTACCACCCCACCAAATTTGGAAAGAATCCTTAACCCTACCTGGCCTGGGGGGGGCCATTATGGCCCCCCCTACCAAACTTTCTGCACTATCTCCGGATCGGCAAAAAATGGAGAGCTGAAACTCCGTGACTTTATCGTTTGTCTTATTGGTGTCATTTTGAGCCTATTTTCATAACCCCCCGAGCAGAGGATCATGGGTAAATTCAAGATGGCGGCCACGTGGTGTACCAGAAAAGTGATGTTTTTGTCATATTTCTTCAAAATTTCTGCTTTTCCGCAATGAAAAGTGGCAAAAACTATTTTATTTCATATCACATTAATATTTGCTAATTTTTCATGCAGTTTTTGTGGAGAAATTGCAAAAATAAAAAATTCGGAAAATCTGACCGAAAAATCGACCAAAAAATGCCGTTTTTCAAAATGGCGTCACTGTGACGTCATCAAAGCGGCCATCTTGGATTTTTTTACATTTTCTGGTAGAGCTTGACCCAAGGGTATACTGTAATAAGTTTCAGCTCCCTATCTCAAGGGGTAAGAAAAATAATTAGGGGGGGCCATTTCGGCCCCCCCCCAGGCCTGGACAGGTCCCAAAAAGCCCAGGCCAGATAGGGTTAAGGGTTTCAAAAGTTATTGTCTGGAGATGCAATTTAACTTGGCCCAAGGTGGCGCCACCCAGAAGCGGATTGGCACGAAAAACAATTCCAAGGAAAAGTCTATAGACAAGGGATCCATGTACCAAATACAAAAACATGGGTCTGTGCCTGATAAATTGAAACCTTTAAGCATGGTTGCAATTATCCCAATATTATCCCAATATTGCAGACAACACACAAATGTCAGCTTCTGCCAAGATATATTGGAGATATATATGCTCGGGCGAGGGCTAGTTTGGGAGATAGAGGGTGCGGCTCGGCGCCCTGGGGGTGGGGACATGCTCTTCTTGAGGGTAGTGGTAGGTGTGCTGACATGAAAGCCATAGAAAGCTCCCTGTACATGGAACAACCACACTGACAACTGCATGCCATCATCTATCATTCCGAAAAACCACAAGGTGGAATTCAATTCAATTCAGAAAATTGATCATATGCACAGTGTGCACCCAAACTTTAGGAACTCAGTTGTAATTAATATAGTGAGTTAAACCTGTGGACACAAATGGTTCCTGCAGAAGCTTTAGGGTGAATCATATGATGCGAGATACAATTATTTGATAGCAAAATTGAAGAAAATGTTGTACTTAATTTAAGATGACACGAAATTAAAAAAACAGGGATTCGGTACTGCGGGGATTTCCCCGCCAGTTATTTCATATTATACTTCTGAAATATAATATGGTTCCTGCAAAAGCTTTAGTGTAAATCATATGATGTGGAATAGAAGCGCTGGACAGCAAATTTAAGAAATTGGTGTCCTTCATTTAAAGCGACATGAAATTAAAAAATAACAGCGAGAAGCGGAAGAAAGAAGAAAAAATGATAAACGCATTTAGGGATGCCTAATTATTAGACAGAGCATTTGGAAGTTATCGCTTGTGAAGAATTTGAATGGAAACCATGAAGATTGGAAGAAGACCCAGTGGCGCCATCTTGCTGAAACGCAATACCAACCCATGTCTGGTCACAAGGAGTGTATACGCTAAATTCGAAGGAATACGACAAATCTTATCGCCTGTAAAGGATTTGAACAGACATCCACAGACACAAAGAGAGCAAGACCCATTTTAACCGGAACGGACATGAAGAAACGAAACTCAGTGGCGCCACTTTCGGGCAAATGTTACTGAAATCCAGTATGCAACCGCGTCTTCTCATAAGAAATGCGTGTGCCGAATTTCGGAAGAATCTAAGAAAGCGTTTGGAAGTTATCGCTTGTAATTGACATCCACGGACACAAAGAAGCAAGATTCATGTTGATCCAGTGGCGCCACCTTCAGGCAGATGTTGCTGAAATGCGATACCGACTGGCGTCTTGTCACAAGGAATGCATATGCCGAATTTCGGAAGAATCCAACAAAGCGTTAGGAAGTAATCATTCGAACAGACATGCACGGACATCCACGAACATGCACGGACATGCACGGACATGCACGGACACATAGAAGCAAGAACCATTTTAACCCAGTGGCGCCACCTTCAGGCAGATGTTGCTGAAATGCGATACCAACTGACGTCTTGTCGCAAGGAATGCGTATGCCGAATTTCGGAAGAATCGAACAAAGCGTTAGGAAGTAACCATTCGAACAGACATGCACGGACATCCACGGACATGCACGGACACATAGAAGCAAGAACTATTTTAACCCAGTGGCGCCACCTTCAGGCAGATGTTGCTGAAATGCGATACCAACTGACGTCTTGTCGCAAGGAATGCGTATGCCGAATTTCGGAAGAATCGAACAAAGCGTTAGGAAATAATCATTCGAACAGACATCCACGGACATGCACGGACACATAGAAGCAAGAACCATTTTAAAGTCCCCGGCCGCGTTGCGGTGGGGGACAAAAAAAATAGATAGGTGACCTCTTAGTAACCAATAGGTAACTGATAGGTAACTACTAAGTAACTGAACCACTGAGCATTTCAGGAGATAAATGCAATATCAGTAACCTATATGTAACTGACAAATACTGTTCAGTTACCTATCAGTTACCTATCAGTGGACAACTGAACAGTACTATAAGGGGAACTTAACTACCAGTATTGCTCAGTTACCAACTGATAGGTAACTGAGCAGTACTGCACGGTGTAAGTTTGCCTGTGTAACACACCAATAGTACACATAGCTTACGTACAGTTCTGTATGCGTTACCTCTGAGAGATTTAAATCATATAGTCAGAGATATACAACAATCTGCGTCTTCAGAAAATATAATACCACCCAAAATCACTAAAGTATGTCAAGATATAGCGTTTTTAGCGAAACATCCCAAGATCGGCTTTCCTTGAAACTCAACTACCTAGATAAAGGACTGGACTTTATTAATTTACCTCGAATCCTGAATGATCCAGGGGTACGCAACACTGTACCAAACTATATTAAGTTCACAGAACCTCCTTGCATTTCATATAAGTATAATAAATCTATAGCCACCAAAATATTCAATTACTCTAATGCTGTCAAGGAGTTTGACTGGAACATACACACATCGGGGGGCCATAGTTGTGATTGTGAATCGTCAAACTTTATCTATGCACCATGCAAACATGTTCTGACATTGATGTGGTGAGTGATAAGGACCTAAGATTACTCCTGATGAAGGGACCTAAATATAGAGAGCCGAGAAAAATAAATCTGAAGGCCGACCAAAAGATAGTCCTGTCAGCTTTGGAACAGTACGTTATTGATTGGTCTAAGCTAGAAAAAGTTGAGCCTACAGTACTCGCTGATTGGCTGGACCTCACCAAGAGCAAGGTCGTAAAACAATCCACCATATTGACCGAAGTACCCTTCCCCAAGCAAAACAAGTACTGAGAAACCCCAATTCGCAAGAAGTTCTAGCAAATCTCCAGAGTAAATTCGTCATAGTCCCAGCAGACAAAGCTCCAAATAATATAATATTCATATGTAAATATTACTATTACCAGGTGCTGGTTGAAGAATTGAGCGTAAACATATCGTCATCAAATACGTCTACTTACTCTCAAACTGCATTTACTCTGGAAGATTTATTTAACAATCACAAAACGTTTCTCAAGGAAAGAGGTATTTGTCTTCCAACTAAACATAACGATATACCGAAAGTATACTGGACTCCTAAAATGCATAAATCACCATACAAAGCTACATTCATAGATGGTTCTAGAAGCTGCACCACCAAGCTTCTTTCAACCCTGTTGGCGAGGGTCCTTCATGAGGTAAAAGCATTTTGGGAAAGATATTGCGCCACTATTTCTAAAAACTCTGGCGCTGAATGTATGTTCATACAGGAGGTATCATTCATGGGATGTTTCTTTTTTTATAGAGTTGCTTGAATTTCTCATTAAAAATATCTATGTTTGCCAACACAATATATCAACAGCATATAGGTATTCCGATGGGTACTAATTGTGCACCCCTGTTGGCTGACCTATATCTGTTCTCTTATGAATATGACTATATTAAGGCGCTTTCAAAACCGATCCATTCAAAGCCCGTTCCTTCTCATTCACCAAACGCTATATAGACGATATAGGATATATATCCACCTTCCCTGGATTTGAAGGAAACTACAGATATACAGGCACATCATATTTAGACCTATATCTCTATAAAAATGAAGCGGGCCTTCTCTCTCGTCGACTGTATGACAAAAGAGATGATTACAATTTCGACATCGTAAACTATCCCTTTCTGGACAGTAATATTCCAGTGGGACCTGCATATGGCGTATACATATCACGCCTATTAGCATTTGCTAGATCCTGTGTTAAATGTGACGATTTTAATCAACGTCACAAAAAATTGTTGCAGAAACTTATAAAACAGGGCTACACCACCAAGCGCCTCCACTCAAAGTTTCTCAAATTTGGCGATACATATCGCATGCTGATAGCAAAATACGAACGTAGCGTGCAAGATCTATGGCGCTACGTTTCGTAACTTGTGCCTAATTCCGCTTAACCGGGGCTAGGGGCCGTATGAACCCATGTACTTCAAGATCCTCATGGTACTCATATGAACAGGCACAATCAAAGCGTGACTGAGATACATCATTCTTTAGATGATGACTTTACAACGAATATTATGGATTAAGAATACTGATCATCGATACGGGTTTGATATTTTTGGAACATCATGATGTCTTGCCGGCATCGTTGAAAACTGTTGACCGCTTCTCTTTTGCAGGAAACAAGCTTATGTTTATGTATACTATGGTTGTCTTTTTGAATTTGGTGCTAATACTGTTATATGGAATATGAAATAGGTCTTTGGATTATGGACGCGGATATTCTTTAATGGACGACGGCTGAATTATGAACGACGGACCAGACGCTTGTAATCAACAATATTTCAGCTATATCGCGACGAATTAATGGAGAATGTACATGCTGCTGAGGTTGTATGTCGAATGTTCCGGACCTGAGAGTGAGTATAGGTTGTAAACCTGTAGGCTGTGAAGCTATTCGGATTTAAAAAAAAAAAAATTTAAAATTTAATTTAAATTCTTTAAATGGCTATTTTTAAAAACGTATTCAACTTATCGTAACTTTCATCATCATTTCCTGTAGAACTTCAACACGAAATCCATGTTTCAGCTTTATCGTTTTTAGTCTATTTCTCATTCTATTGACATTTAATGGAATATTTCTTTACAAAATCAAGCAACTCACAGTATTTCCTTACAAAATCAAGCAACTCACAGGTTTGAACTTTGAAGTTGAATTAAGAAATAGAATACGAATAAGGCCAAAACTGACAAAACTGAAACACGGATTTCTTCTACAGGAAAAGATAATGTAAGTTACGATAAATTGAATATTTTTTTTTTCAAAATAGCCGTATATAACAGAAGGCTCATTGTTTTAAACATTTTTTTCTTTAAATTCGAATATCTTCACAACCCGTAGATTTACAGTGAACACATATTTATATTTGGAGTCCTTAAGAAATCCGCTTTCAAAAAATATATACTTTACCATAGCTATAAGGCCTACACTTAGCATATTCTAGAGGGTGGTTTTTGACTTTGGCAGCCATCTTGCCTGTTTTTCTATTGGGTTATCTCCCTTCCCTAGGTTAAGAGATGGGGATTTCATTTAAAAGCCTTCTAGCCGAGAATTTTGCACACCAACATCCATCCAATTTGCTAAATTTTGATAGACATTGTGATTATCTGCAAACAGTTAGAATATAAGAAAAGGTTAAATACTATTTATATGAATTTTCAAAAATATGCTTCAAAAATAGGGCTATTCCCTATGCTTTCTGCGTTATCAAATTGAGCATGGGTCAGTCCACTTAACGTTGCGTACAGCTAATAAATGCACACCAACTTATATTTTTTCTTTGTTTTTCCTCATATTACATAATTATGAATGCAACAACACACATTATTCAAAAAGTTAATTACTTTGATTTACCACCAGTGGACATCCTTAAAGGTTACTCCTTAACGGCTGAGCGGGTAATCGTTATGCAATGCGAGTGAAATCGATCGTGCAGAACTACCGAAGTGAACTGAACTTAACTTTATTATTCGCGGATCTCGAGATTATGATGACGGCCGATCATCAGACCCGATTTGCTTGTTAAACTCATGAAGAATATTGTTGCTAACGCAGCATTAAAATGATGGTGGGAAACGATGCCGGTGTACTGACAAGAATTCATATGACCCCACAGACAAATATACTGACTGTGTAATTCTTAAAACATCACCAGAACGAAAAGCGATCCCTTTAATGATTTGTATCCCAGCCACGTTTATATGGTAGCTGTTATGTGAACATATTGAATGGTATGACCACACGGCGTCTAGCACCGACTTGGGCGGTATTGGATACAAATATTTCAGAGCGATGATGCAATAGCCCTAACAAGTCATTTCTTGGAAAATGACTAAATATGTGACTACAAGATAGTAAAAAAAAGAGGGAATATTTATTGAATGCAAGTTCGTATTCAGAATAAATACCAGTGAGACCCCACGTCGATCATTCTCCGCCATGTTTACAAGTCACAAAACTACAATCACAATGATTTGTACAGAGGGCAATCCGCGAAGACGAAACTTTCAACAGCAGAATCTCATCTTATACAGGCAACAAGTACACGCAACACACGCTTTTAAGCCTAACTCACACTACGAACATTGTGTTGTACTAGAACAAAAACACTGTTCAGAACATGTTTTGTCTACAGTGTGAGGTGCCCAGAAACAGAAAATATATGTTCGGAACAAATGTTCGTGAAATCAAACTTGTTTGATATTGCGAACATGTTTTGCCCTGAAACAAGTTTTTGTCTTCAGTGTGTGGTGATCGCGAACATTTTTGCTCAACATTTACCAATAGTTATCCAATGAACTGGCAGCTGTCGGTCATGTAACGAAGACGCTCTCACATGACACAACAAAATGGCCTCGCTGCTTCATCGCGGCGACTGGCAGTCAAGAGAAAATGTTCGCAGTGTGAGGTTACCACGAACAAAAACACGAACAAACTGTTCTGTTCTAATACAACAAATTGTTCGTACTGTGAGTTGGGCTTTAGTGTAGGTGTTCATGCGAACATATTGAATGACATGACCACACGGCCCCTAAAAACAGAAATATGCATCAGAAGCATGTGATTGTCGAAAGTTTGTACCTATTCCAATCCCTATCATTATCCCTGACGTTTTCTCATAATTTCAATATAAACACATAATAAGAGAAGTGCTAAACAATACCGCAAAGACATCATAATATTCATATCTTCAAATCCGTATCACTGATATACTCACCTCCGTGCCAAGTCTACCAAGCGAGATATAAACCTGCCTCGCTACTTTGATTCGTGTAACTGATTATTTACTAGAGATTATATGGATAGCGAACGAACTACAGGTGGAGCGTATTCGGATCTTTAAAAACGTGCCACGCAGTTAATCCCTGGGTTGCTGAACAATTTGGCGTTGGCGGTGTCGAACGTGACCAGTTTGCTGATTATGTAATTAAAACTTATGGCTCACATGAAAAACAGCTTTGACTGATTGCCTTGTCAGAAGACCTGAAAAATGTAGGGATAATTTCCCAACCTTAAATGTTTTTAAAACTGTGTAAAACTAGCTGTCACAAACTACATATTGGAGTGATTAGTAAGGTCTGTCAACATATCTCATAGGACTGTGTACAACTATCGTTTACTTCTGTGGTAACAGCATTGTTTGATCACTATGCTATGGTTCGAGATAATCTCCGGTGTAGACATTCCCCCATTTTCAGAGTTTGTAACCTCTTAAACGGTGTAACACCTTTTGAAATATCGATACTTGACCACCATATAAATGCGTAAAAGATATGTAAGATGTCGATTCTTGGCCACCATATAAATGCATAAATTTCGACTTTTCATTTAACAATTTTATATAAATCTGTGTGCCAACCTCGATATTGTGATGTGTTTTGACAAAACTTTTTCGGAGATACTATTCCATGCCCCTTTAGGTCGGTTATTGCAAACACAACTATTTGTGAGAATCAGTTATGTAAGTTCAAATTTACAGGATAACATAGAAACAGCTTATGTAAGTGTAATGATTTAACCTTGGTTTTGACGAATGAATTTATATAATGCGATAGTTTTGTGATTTGCTAGCCATAATTGTACCGAATTGTCTGATGTTGTTGAAGTTGTGCTAGTCTTCCTGCCAAATGATGCCGGTCATTCCTAAGTTAGGTGGAATGAATTTACAATAAATCGGCTCAATATTCAACAGACGTTTTCGTTGTATCCTCTCTCATATAAAGAGGTTGTCAAGACTTCGAGAAATCTCAGAAGCCGGACCTTGGAATCTATTAGTGTATAGGTTTAATGAACACCATCCTTGTGTCTGAGACGACTATGCGTTACAACATCTTAAAGATCACGCGCACAAGCCATGTCGTCTTAAAGACCTCAAATTTCATAACCTGAAAGTAGGAGGTATACAAATTATCTGATGCCATGAGACTGCAGCCTACTCTGCAGGTCCTAAAATAATTTTGGGTGGAGGAACACGTGACCATGTTATCGTCATGTTTGAAGACCTGAATTGGTGTAATGTGCGCGAAAGGTAGGCGTTGCACATTTACCGAGATGGTTCATAAGTCTACAAAGGACATGGTTCCTTGCTATTTATGTAATTGTTTTAACTTAAATTTATAAAGTGTACATACATATTTCAACAAGACAACGAACTATTCCTTATTTAACATTATGTGCATCAGCAGGTAAAAAGAAAACCTTCCTATACAGTGGTGCTGTTCTTTATAATAGTTCACGGAGCTGCCCTTGTCTCGTAAATTTAAACGCAAACTTTACACGTGGCAGAAATCTATTCACTCCAGTTAGGGATTAACCCGGTGTCATATCGGTGAGATATGTAATGTCTCCCAGGAAGGCTCAGTTTTAGGAATAAGCCTTATGCTGGTCCCTGTATTAGTATTGGTATTTTTTTTCTTTTCTTTTCTTGCGCCAAATTTTTTCCTGCCGGTTTGTCAATAGAGCTTCACCGACGAAGCCAAAGCTTCACATAGTGATTGGTCCATATGGGAACTGGTGCATATCGCCTAATGAAGCTGATTGGTCGAAAGCCCTTATGGTCATTTTGGATTGAACCTGTTTTTCTAAACAATCTTCTCTGAAACCGCTGAACCAATAGACTCAAAAGATATATGACCCTTGGTCCTACGCATTGACAGCTTGCTCAAGGCGAATTGGTCAGGATATTCAAAATGACCGCCGGGACCATTCAACAATTGTTTAAAGTCAATACTTTCGATATTGAAAATAATCAGATATATGTATTAGAACATGGAGATACAGAATACGCAAATGTCAAGTTTCTAAGTCACGTGGTTTGGTCGCCATATTGAATTTTGTGAAAAACTTTACAAATCTATGAAGTGCCCGTTATCTTGAACTCCGATAGGTGCAGATTTCTAGGCTGCTGCTGATCTGTTGCACTGAGAGCGGTCAGAATATCGGTCATCTTGGATTGACCTCAAAGCGTTTTCTCGAGTACCGCTTAACCGATCACCACAAAACTGGGCTCACATGGTCAATCATTCTAACCTTCTGTGTTATGCGGGTCGTGTGCAAATACATGTTGTAAATAGGGTAAACTTTCACATAGCAACGGGTTTTGCAAGAATACAAAATACTGCCTCGTGAAACAGCTCATCGCGGTTGAGGGGAGTGGGTTTACCTCCCCCCCCCCCGCAAGAACACAGTAACATTCTTTCCGTGATACACTGAATGAGTGCAAAGGCACTCGATATCTGAACCATTCCATTTCCAGCCCTAAACTGCCCGCTAGTCTGTATGAGAAAAAATATATAATATAACTTCGTTCTTCTTAGCCCTTCGCCCACAAATGCAGACAAACGCGAGCCTGCTCGTGTTGGAAATGTCACTGTCCCGGTACCGTATCCATGGCAAGCACGTGACATGTAGGTCAACTTCTATACACGCTGGGGAACACCACCTCCAGCTCATTAGTTCTCATATTTCTGTGGTTAATCTTGGGCAAGAAATATGTATAAAAAATCAATAAAATATTTTATTTCTCTGCACTGAAAGAATCACTGAGTTGTTTGCACGATATATTTTTTATGGCAAGCCAGGCAACACTGCTTGTATTTGCGGCGGGGGTAAAATGTACCAGCCGCGCTCAGAGAGAATCAGTTTTGCGCATTTGTTGATTATTTCTACATTCAAATATATCTCCTGGTTAGAATTGGATTCAAAACCTTCGTATCGGCATTTGTTGTGTAATAATTTATCCGCTGGGACGTCTTTCATCCCTCGTCAAAACCCCTCGATTGCTGCGCAATCTCGGGGTTTTGACTCGGGATGGAAGACGTCCCAGCAATGAACCCTTAAACATCATAGGATTTTCAAGTAACAGATTTTCTGAAAAAAAACACAGCTATATATGTTATTCGACATGGCAATGCAGAACGAACCAAAGCATTGGGTGCCAATTCCAAAGTCGCCCAAACGGAACGAAATTTAACACACTGGTAGTGCCTGATGTGTAAAATGACAAACATTGTGCAATTTTACTGTTAATCGATCTATTTGGTGTCCATCTTGGAATCACCTCAATTCCTTGAAAAATATCCGAAACGGCTTACCCTTACCTGGCCTGGGGAGGGGGGGGGGGCGAAATGGCTCCCTACCAAACTTTCTGCGCTATCTCCGGAACGACAAATATGGAGATTTTCAGCCTATTTGCATGACCCCCGAGCAGAGGATCATGGGCAAATTCAAGATGGCGGCCACTTGGGGTACCAGAAAAGTGATGTTTTTGTCATATTTCTTCAAAATTTCTGCTTTTTCGGGACGAAAATTGGGCAAAACTATTTTATTTCACATTAATATTTACTAATTTATTGAAAAAAAATTGAAAATGACGTCACTGTGACGTCATCAAAGCGGCCGTCTTGGAGTTTTTTACATTTTGTGGTAGACCTTGACCCAAGGCTATCGCGTGGTAAGTTTCAACTCCCTAGCTCAAGGGGTAAGAAAAATAATTGGGGGAAGGGGGGGGGGGAGTCACACAGAATCAAAGAGAAATAACTATGTTATTAGAATAGACCTACATTCTTATCAGCCAGCCAATTGTTCTACATCGTTTATATTTTTCACTAAAGAACTAAGCCTCCAGGGTCGGATATATTTTTGAATTGAGATCAGATCTTGCTCTGATGGTTTTCGGGGTACAAACGATTGAAAATTGCCGAAAATCACAAAATATAAAAACTTCATTAGTACATTTTCAAGAAGTAGCTATGACATCACCAGTAGAATGTAATATGAGAGTTCGAGAACAGGGAAGCCGGGGAAGCCGTGACGTCGTAATGGCGATATCTCGGGAACTAAGACGGATAGAGACTCGCGGCTTACGGCGTCGTATTCCTCTCGTATAGATGCACAATAAAGGCCCTATACAATTTTATCGCCTGACGGTAACTTTCGCCGCAATTAGACGATAATCGGTGTCACGTAATTCGACCATTTCTCGCGAAATAAGCGACATACGCGCACGCTGTTTGCGACGTTGTATTCCTCGTATCGAGGTCTAGCGTAAAGCTCCTATACGGATTTATCGTATCTCCGAAACTTTCCCCGCTATTCGGGTGCGCATGCGTGGTGGTGGTGGTGGGGGTGGTGGTAGTGTACTGGATCCACACACACACACTTGGAGCGATAATATGCTCTTTCTTGCACCCGGAGAATGTAAAATGTGTATGTTTTATGGAAAAATAGGACGATTTGTCAACCATAGTGTTCCAGCACAGGCAGCAAATTCACACACTTGGAGCCATAGTATACTCTTTCGTGCACCCGGAGAATGTAAAATTTGTGTGTGGCCATAAGTAGGTCGAGACGACCTTTGCAACTAGGTTAGTAGGTCAAGTTGACGTCATATCCGTGTCAACGGTCACTTCCGGTCACGGTACGGCCCAACAAGAGTTATCTCTCCCTACATAGCGGTCTGTTAGGTCTTACCTTAACGCCTTATCCTAACGCCCTAGCATACCAGTTTTTCTTTTCTGGGCAAACCCTTGTTCTATTTATAGATCACACGGAAGTAGTAGAGAACGGGGAGTTTCGGAGGTGCAATGAAGAGCGTTTGGGAAGATGAGGGCCTTTATCCATACGGCTACCTGGTAAGTTACCATAGCGTATGTGAGGAGGAGGAGGAGGAGGAGGAGGAGGAGTAGGAATGAGGAGGAGGATGAGGATGAGGAGGAGGAGGAGGAAGAGTGAGGAGGAGGAGGAGGAGGATGAGGAGGAGGAGGAATTATATGACTAGTATAAAATAGAGACAAAGCAATACGAAGACTACTAAATAATCGCTTTATTCATCAACTCATAGCACTGCACAAATAATGAGAGCAAACTGCTTATGTGAAATACATCTCCATTGTCGTGGGTATCATTTCGACATCTAGTCTTCCATTCAATGTTCATGTACGAATATTTCCACTGGGAGATTTCTAAAGGAATGCAAAAATTTCTCTCATAGAGTTATGATATAGGTATGACAACTTGAAATGTCGTAAAGAGGTGTTTGACGAGGTTTGGCAGACACACAGTCTATACAACGGTATAAATTTCGTCTCTAGGACGATTCTCGGTGAATTACAGAGGTCTTTTTTGGGAATGGACGTTTTCGGAGCCCTCGTTGTCACTCAAAATCGATTGAAGAAGATAATTTCCAGTTTTCAGCTGCGTCTCTATGCAGCTTCGAAATGCCACATGCAATGTCAGCAGATTCTGGGCACGGGTAGTTGTGTTGGTATCGTCTTCGGATCCTATCTGTTTCTTATGCAGTAGAAGACATACTCGGGTCAACAATTGGATGTCATCTAAGAGCGTGATAAGATGACAACGCATGCGTTGGTACTGAGAGGCACCACCTTGAGGTGTATTGATAATAGCATCGAGTTGAACGTGGGTTCTACGTAACGCTTCGGCTAGAATATCCCCATCGTGGGGTAGCCCGTCTGCGAATCTATAAGGCTAGCCCACACGGCAACATCTTCTATATCTCACCATGAACGCTACCGAGCCCACGCTGACCGATGTAAACTTTGAACCCCACGATGGGGATATTCTAGCCGAAGCGTTACGTAGAACCCACGTTCAACTCGATGCTATTATCAATACACCTCAAGGTGGTGCCTCTCAGTACCAACGCATGCGTTGTCATCTTATCACGCTCTTAGATGACATCCAATTGTTGACCCGAGTATGTCTTCTACTGCATAAGAAACAGATAGGATCCGAAGACGATACCAACACAACTACCCGTGCCCAGAATCTGCTGACATTGCATGTGGCATTTCAAAGCTTCATAGAGACGCAGCTGGAAACTGGAAATTATCTTCTTCAATCGACTTTGAGTGACAACGAGGGCTCCGAAAACGTCCATTCCCAAAAAAGACCCCTGTAATTCCCCGAGAATCGTCCTAGAGACGAAACTTATACCGTTGTATAGACTGTGTGTCCGCCAAACCTCGTCAAACACCTCTTTACGACATTTCAAGTTGTCATACCTATATCATAACTCTATGAGAGAAATTTTTGCATTCCTTTAGAAACCTCCCAGTGGAAATATTCGTACATAAATATTGAATGGAAGACTAGATGTCGAAATGATACCCACGACAATGGAGATGTATTTCACATAAGCAGTTTTCTCTCATTATTTGTGCAGTGCTATTAGTTGATGAATAAAGCGATTATTTAGTAGTCTTCGTATTGCTTTGTCTCTATTTTATACTAGTCATATAATTCCTCCTCCTCCTCCTCCTCCTCCGCCTCCTCATCCTCCTCCTCATCCCTCCTCCTCCTCTCCTCCTCCTCCTCCTCCTTCTCACATACGCTATGGTAACTTACCAGGTAGCCGTATGGATAAAGGCCCTCATCTCCCCAAACGCTCTTCATTGCACCTCCGAAACTCCCCGTTCTCTACTACTTCTGTGTGATCTATAAATAGAACAAGGGTTTGCACAGAAAAGAAAAACTGGTATGCTAGGGCGTTAGGATAAGGCGTTAAGGTAAGACCTAACAGACCGCTATGTAGGGAGAGATAACTCTTGTTGGGCCGTACCGTGACCGGAAGTGACCTTTGACACGGATATGACGTCAACTTGACCTACTAACCTAGTTGCAAAGGTCGTCTCGACCTACTTATGACCACACACAAATTTTACATTCTCCGGGTGCAAGAAAGAGTATACTATGGCTCCAAGTTTGTGAATTTGCTGCCTGTGCTGGAACACTATGGTTGACAAATCGTCTTATTTTCCCATAAAACATACACATTTTACATTCTCCGGGTGCAAGAAAGAGCATATTATCGCTCCAAGTGTGTGTGTGTGGATCCAGTACACTACCACCACCACCACCACCACCACCACGCATGCGCACCCGAATAGCGGGGAAATTTACGGAGATACGATAAATCCGTATAGGAGCTTTACGGTAGACCTCGACACGAGGAATACAACGTCGCAAACAGCGTGCGCGTATGTCGCTTATTTCGCGAGAAATGGTCGAATCACGTGACACCGATTATCGTCTAATTGCGGCGAAAGTTACCGCCAGGTGATAACATTGTACAGGACCTTTATTGTGCATCTATACGAGAGGAATACGATGCCGTAAGCCGCGAGTCTCTATCCGTCTTAGTTCCCGAGATATCGCCATGACGACGTCATCGGCTGCCCCGGCTGCCCTGCGTTCGAACCCCCCTTTTACATTCTACTCAGATATACCGATTATTATTCCAGAAAGTTGGCGACTCTGACAATGTGGGAATGATAATCATCAGTTAGAAGGCAAAAAATGAGGAAATCAAGATGGCGGACATCTACGTTCATAAAGTTAGATCGCGGTTCGCAGTTAATTTGCAGTTTGTTATTCGAGGGGACCAGCAATTATTTCTTCAGATATGGAAATCTTTATTTTTTTTATTATGAGTACTTTGAACTCCAAACTCCTCATAGCAAGAGAGAATGTCAGGCTCTATATATTTGTATATTCATATCCGAAATTTGACGCCAGGGGGCGCTGCTAGGGGCGTTGCTATGGGTCGCTGAATGACTGGTCCCCATGAATAATGAACTGTGAACTGCGGTCTTACTTTATGAACGTCGGACATCTGGGGTCATCTGAAACTCTCATTCAACTTGGTAAATATTATTTTTAGCTCGAAGCAGAAATTTGCTCCCAATGGTATATTGTGGTAAGTTTCAGCTCCCTAGCTCAAGGGTAGGTCCCTAAAAACCCAGACCAGACAGGGTTAATGATGTAGCGCATAGTCTCAAAAAGGCTCTTGTCCTGTATATGATATATCATGGTTATATGATATTTCTATTTGGCTTCGCAGTATCTATGGGCGATGGGCCAACTCTCCGACAAAGGGGCCATACGGTCCTTTTTCTGGACAATCCGTTAAAAATCAGCGACGATACCCTGCCTAGGATGACCTGACGTTAGCAGGTCAACAGCAAAATAATTTTTATTGGATTATGAATTTTGGATAGGAAATGTGGGCCTACCAATTTAAACTATATGCTACAGTATACCCCGGTACTATTTTATTGATTTACGATCGAATGTGCCTGGAATATTGGTGGGATGCGCAGAAGTGCCAAAATTATGCCGCTCAACCTGGCTGAACGATTATAATTTATTATTCGTCAAAACAGAAGCTCAGTGACCCGTATTGACTGTTCTAAATTAAGTATACAAATCTTGAAAAATAGTCTTTATTTAACGTATAGTCTTTTGCGTATGTTCACACAATTTATAATTCCTTTCTCTGCTTTAACCAGGTTGATATACGATCCATCTGTGCGAACCCATCTCCCCTAGTATAATCCGTGGCGTGTCCTACTCCTCCTCCGCTTCATTCACTGTATAGGGTGGGGCGAGAGACCTGAGGTTTTCGCTACCTGAGATTCCATGGGCCAGGCTTGCACCCTACAGTAGAAGGGGTCGACTGCACATGCGCGATGAGTAGTAGTATAGAAAAGGCACGCGATCTCCCTATCCCTATAGGTGTGGCGCGGGATAGGGTGGGGCGAGAGACCTGGGGTTTTCGCTTCCTGAGATTCCATGGACCAGGCTTGCACCCTACAGTAGAATGGGTCGACTGCGCATATAGGATCTCCCTATCCCTATAAACTAACCCATGAGGGTGAATGAACCCATGGGGGTGAATGAGCCATGGGGGTGAATGAGCACTCGTTCAAATAAAATCTCGACAGATTTGCCTGAGCTTGTTTGCTTCCGAACGAGTCGATAACTTGCTTTCCCGTAGTTATGTTGCAAAAAGATGTCAATAGCCGATCTAGATGTCGATAGCCGATCTAGATGTCGATAACCGATCTAGATCTCGATAGCTGATCTATATGTCGATAGCCGGTCTAGATGTCGATAATCGATCTAGATGTCGATAGCCGATCTAGATGTCGATAACCGATCTATATGTCAATAGCCGATCTAGATGTCGATAACCGATCTAGATGTTGATAGCCGATCTAGATGTCGATAACCGATCTAGATGTCGTTAACGATCTAGATGTCGATAGCTGATCTAGATGTCGATAACCGATCTAGATGTCGATAACCGATCTAGATGTCGATAACCGATCTAGATGTCGATAGCCAAATGAGTGCGATAAAAATCAGATATATGATGATAATTTATTTCTCACTTAGCCCTACCTGGCCTGGGGAGGGGGAGGCACTTTCCGCCTCCCGCTGTTGGTTTTTTGTTTCTATCTCCGGAACGACAACAAATGAAAGCTGAGACTCCGTGACTTTGTAGATTATCATATTGGGGTCATTTTGAGTCTATTTGCATGACCCCCCGAAGCAAAGGATCATGGGTAAATCAAAAATGGCGGCTATGCGGGGTACCAGAAAAGTCATGTTTTCGTCATATTTCTTCAAATTTTTTGCTTTTCTGTATGGAAAAGTGGGTATACCCTATTTTATTTCATATCAGATTATTATTTACTAATTTACCACGCATTCTTTTCGAGGAAAACCCCCCAAGAAAAATTTCGAAAAAAATCGTTCAAAACTGCTCTTTTTGAAAATGACATCACTGTGACATCACGGATTTTTTTTTTTTTTTTTTTACATCCCAAATCGCCCAGGCCAGATAGGGTTAACAATATCTTAGCATAAACAGAATCGGTATATCAATACTTGACAAAAATTAAAGGTGTGACACATTGTAGGTGTATCACATTCGCTGTTCACAGAAGATCATGTATCTTAATCCATTTCGTTCTACAGACGACAGTATTTTTCAAAATGTCAGCTATGGTGAACGAACTGCTGACAGAAAGCCGCGGTTTTCCATACATTTACTTGAGTGAGTGAGTGAGTGAATAGAATTTAAAGTCGCTTTCAACAATATTTCAGCTATATCGCGACGAACCAACTAAGCACCACCCAGCTCAGTTGTGTTCCTGCTACTTCAAAGAAGAAATCTTTGGAGCAGCGTGGAACCAGACACCCTCCATCCACCCTATAGAACACTGAGGACAGCACACAGACAGACAGGACGCTTACATGGTGCAATAAAGACAAGTGATATTACAGTGCTATAGACATCACATTATCAAGTTCCTGTTACTTATATTTGCTTGAAAGAATATTCGACATTTATACGTCTTATTAAAGAAACCATTTTAAATTATACGACGTGTAATTAGTAATGAGTATAAAATCTCAAACCCTACATATTAAACCTATTGTGGAGGGTATAAGGCAGTAATATATACGTTAACCCTATCTGGCCTGGGCGATTTGGGGTGTATCGCAGCCTGGGGGGGGGAGGCGGAAAGTCCCCCCCTATATATTTTCTCTACCACTAAGGCTAGAGCGCTGAAACTTACCACACAGTATCTTGGCTTCAAGCTCTACCGGGAAATGTAAAAAAATCCAAGATGGCCGCCATGATGACATCTTCTCAGAAGCCATTTTTCGGCCTTTTTGGAGTCGATTTTTCGAAATTTTCATTTTTCCGATTTTTATCTCGAAAAAAAGCAAATAAAATATAGAATAATTAGTTTTGCATAAATAAAATACTTTCAAGGCTTTTTAGGCAAGGAAAATGTGAAGAAATGGAGCGAAAAGATTGAAAAACACGACTCTCGCGGATACCACATGGCCGCCATTTTGAATTTACCCATGATCTTCTGCCAGGGGATATATGAAAATAGGCTCAAAATGACCCCAATAAGACAAGCTTAAAAGTCACCAAGTTTCAGCCTCCTCGGTTTTGTCGTTTCGGAGCAGCAGAGAAAAGTTCACTAGGTGGGGGGCACTTTCCGCCTCCCCTTCCCCAGGCCAGGTAGGGTTAACGCGCAACAAACTTGTCAGTGTACGGTACAGTACAGTTAGGCGTGTACAGTTATATAATACGTGTATAGTAAAGTGACTGTCTGAAGGACATTAAATAAATAGGTCAGGACATTTCCTGGTGAATCTTGTTATTTATTCCAGAACCAGCCAATCATGCATCGCCTCACACAATGAAACTTCACACACGTGGTCCTATATTGTTAAATTGTTGTACATTTTCCTCGAAGGGCCATCCTGCTGTACACTAAGGTATATGTCCAGATAATGTGAGTTTAGCGTATGTGAAAGGCGAATGAAATCGAACATTCTTCTGTAGATCTCAGATCATCTAAGACGTCAAACCATTTTAAGAATATGTGGCTGTATATTTGTTACAGTGCTCACCCTGGACTGGATATTCTGCTTATTTTCATGGTGACTGTTAGCTCAGTGAAAGGATTATCCGTACTAGATGATGACAATGACGCCAATGTCCGAAATCGAAGACAGTTCACCACTACTACATGCACGCTGCAGCGATTAGCTTGCAGTGCCCATCCCACCATGATAGGTTTGTGTGAAAACTCCGGTCAGAGGTGTGTGCGAGTTCAGGCAATTCTGTCGCCTTCATCACAGCTGACATGCAAGTATATTTGTGAACCGAAGAGCACACAGAACAGCGCCGAGGCTAATGGCTCTTTCAGCAACGTTATAAACATGTCTCCCAACAACGTTACAAAGAGCTCCCGCGACAACGTTACAAACACTATAACTCGAAGTACGCATAATACGACAACGGCAATTAACGGAATAACGCCGGTGACGTCTTATGACAACACTGACAACACAACGTCAACCGCACGGCGACCCACTACCAACTGGAGAAGTAATCCCAGCAGATGTGCAAAAAATATTGTTTGTCAAAATGGTGGGACTTGCATTCTTGCTTGTCAAAATGGTGGGACTTGCAATCTTGGTTCGGGTTCAGTCACATTTTGCGCCTGCGCACCCGGATGGCAAGGTGGTTTTTGCGGAACTCCCTGCGCCTTGGAATGTGGAAACAATGGCATATGTGTGAACTGGACAAATACAGCGTTCTGCAATTGCAACTTTGGGTATACTGGCAGTAAATGTGAGATACAGAAGCCGTCTGGAGAATCTCCGCATGCTACAGAAGAACATCACCCGTGGTTTGTTTACGTGATTGTGTCTCTTGCCTTACTAGCAGGAGTTCTCGTTGTGTACATAATACGAAGGAAGAGAAAGAAGAATCTCATCTCTAGACCGTGCCACTACCAGTCTAATTTGACGTCTGTTCAGTTCAAAAGGGACGAGAACAACTTGAAGTCATTTAGTGCTAAATGATAATATACATATATCTTACTATTTTCTAGATAAATAATATAAAGCCCTCTAGTATGAGGGCTATACGACGGTCCCAGTCAACCCCAGCGAGGGTTTTAGATAATTTTATTACGAATCACCCACCTCTGAAACTGCCGTACATCTAATCTGTATCCCCTCCTGCGCACTATTGTGCAATAGTAACGCGTATATCGCCGTCTGAATTTTCCAGTCGACAACTTCCACTTTATACGCGCCATGTTCAATTACAAACGGCCCAGCACACATATACCGTGACGTCACCAACATGGCGTGTGGAGAGTTGAAGTTTTCGAGTGGAAAATTCAGACGGCGATATATGCGTTTAACTATTTCACAATAGTGCGCAAGATTTTAAAATAGTGCGCAGGAGGGGATAGAGATTAGATGTACGGCAGTTTCAGAGGTGGGTGATTCTTAATAAAATTATCTAAAACCCTCGCTGGGGGTGACTGGGACCGTCGTATTTTGTATAGTTCTGTACGGCTAAGAAAAGACTCCTGCTTGTGTAGCATTCAATTTTACTTGTCGCTCATCTATATATCTCAATTTTATTTATGTTAATCGAACATCATCATCGTTCATAGATAATAACATATTCAGCCGATGAAACGAGCTAAAATATATGAGAAGTATTACTTTCCATATCGTACGCCTGTCGCCCCCACTGTCGCCTAAACCGCAAGCGCGTTCGTGAATGCAGGTTGACCTCGTGATTTTATGATGCGTCGTTACATTCATTACAAGAAAACGTATTGATGCAGATGCATCAATGCTGGCGGAAACGTTTGTAGCTTATAATCTGCGTATTACAAGCCCATTGCGTGTGCAACTGGTGAATACAGCTCACGATGCACCATTATGGTTAAAAAACGTCGATTTTTTTGTTTTTGGTTTGACTAATGTAGTTCGCGCAAGGACCCGGCATATGGAAAGTGTGGGGTTAGCCGGAAGTTAAGTGCTTCCTGGCAAAATGTGCACATGAACCGCATGTACTTCACGAAGGTTGTCCAATTAGGACTTTAAGTAATGTTCTCTGGTTGACGTATTAAGTCACTTCATATAGCCTGATGTAAGAGTTCGCGCTGTGGCATTATATGGGACCCATCATCAAGCCACTATTTCTTTATTGATGTGTGTCATTGTAAATTAAGCCTATAGATCGACTTTCTCTACACATCAATCCGATCCGCGTGTTTTACCGTTTCGAGTTTTTAGTAACTTGCAGTTCAATCTCACACATTTTGCTGCAGACGTACAGGTGAATAACTTATAGTACTCATAACTCATAATAAAATAGTACTAAAGGACATTTACTCGATGAATTCATTATAACAGAATTAATATTAATGTGATAACCACGAACGGGTGATACAATCCTGTAGTTTTACAATATGAAACCAGTTGGATCACTCCACGGCACGTCTGTGAAGTATGGCCCGAGAAAACACCTGTTACTCGTCCAATATCAAGATGGCCGCTTCCATGTTTATTGAATTCAGATATCCGGCGGCGCATAAAATATCTCTTAATTGATAGGTATATCTAAATTCTATTTATGTTAGTCGAACATCGTCATCGTTTCTAGAAAATAGCTTGATCTGACGAAACAAGCTAAAAATATGAGAAAATGAGTTTTGCTTTCCTTATAGTAGATTTGGTAGATCAAACTATTGATTCTTTATTGACGTAAGTTCTTGTTTGATTATACTGCCGTTGTCGAACCATACATATGTGGTTATGTATGGTAGGCCATCCCTGCCAAAATTCATTGCGTTGAACAGTTAGCTACTTATAATTTCAATACATTGAAAATCAACCAGTCCTAATCCCCGAATTTCAATGTATTGATCTCAGTTCAATTACAAAATATCCAATTACAATTTCAATTTATTAAAATTCAATCGCATTGTTTTGGAAATCGGTCATTCCAAAGCCTGTGTAGATCAACACATCACCTGTTGTGACCCCGACATTTGCGCCAGGAGAGTTTAGTATTCAGGTGATGTGTCACCTCGCTGTTCAAATATCACTTGTAAATATCTCAACTGAACTAAAAAATGTACTGTAAAATCTAAATAAAGCATCGAGTTGATGGGCCACGAAATCCGCATGAGAAGCGATCCTTAAACTACAATTTCAAACGCCAAACGAGCTCTCGAAATATATGCTGTAGGTCTAAGTGGTGTATATCTGTTCTAAATATAACTAAATATATCTGTTCACATAAAGCTATATACAGGTCTACCGTTGCGCTAAAGGAGCCTCCCCCCCCCACCCTCCCCCCTTTAATGACATATTTCCTTTATCATGTATCTATGTTTGAACCTAAGAGCCTCTCCTCTCCTGTATAGTTTCAGATGTGGTATGTTCAACTTACACGTGTATTTATCTCATTTTATGGGTCAAATCCTTAAGAGATGTAAGAGATCACGGGAGATCACTGGAATCAGTATCACCCATTTCCAGTGGAAATTTTTTCTGGTTCACACAGTTTGATTTCCCTCTCATTTTCCCTCATTTGGATATATCAGTTTCACCTCTCCTATTTCACTCTGTGAAGAGTTACACCACATTAGTTAGATGGAATATCTCGTCCAGTTCTGTCATTTTACTTTGAGAGAGAATGCTATATTGAATAATGAATAGTCCCCCTTGGGTAGATATAATGTCATTTTCCCAGATGCACTCTTGAATTTCAGTCATGTTGGATACGGCACTCTGATACCCTTCTCAATTTCTCTGTTTTGAATATTCGGATAAGGCAGATTTAAGATCTTCCTCTCCTATTTTCCAGTCCCCTTCTTTGGATTTTTAGTCATGGTATGTCTGTCCCAATATTACTCATATCGAGTCATCCCCCTTGGGAGGATAAAATATCATTTCCCAAGATTCAATCTAGAATTTGTAGTCATATCAGATACGCCAGTTTGATTTGCCTCCCATTATCTGTCTTTGAATATTTTTCTTATATTATATGTCCAATAGGTCAGTTTGTTCCACCTCTCCTATTTACCTTACGAAGCATAAGTTACAGTGAGATGTCCCCCTTGCGTAGATGTCATCTGTTATTTATATTCTGTTCTTTGAAATTTTGAATTATTTCAGATATGCCAGTTTGATATTTCGTTCCCATTTTCCTTCGCGACAGAGAAATCATTGATTCACTGTTGATTCACCAGTTTGCTTTCCCTCCCTTTTATGTCTTTTGATTATTTTGAAATGTCAGATCATTCTATCTGTCCTATTTTACCATGCGAAGCATACGCCATAATGAGTTGTCCCCCTTATGTAGATATCTGTAATATTATCTCCTTTGAAATTTTTAGCCATGTCAGATACGCCAGTTTGGTTTTCGCTCCCCATTATCTCCTTTGAGACAAGAAAGCCACATTGAGTAGTGCACCTTAGGTAAATACAATCTTATTTCCCAGGATCCACTGTTGAGTTCATAGTCAAGTCAGATACATCAGTTTGGTATCTCGGTCCCATTTTGCTTCGAGGCAGACAAGCCAGATTGAGTTGTCCCCCTTGGATAGACAAAATGTCACTTCCCAAGATTCGCCCTTCTATTCTTAGTCCTGTCGATTACGCCAGCTTGGTATTTTGCTCTCATTTGCCTTCGAGACAGACAAGCAATATTGAGTAGTCCCCCTTGGGCCAAAAACAAACTTTCCCCTTTGTGCGTGCACTTAATAATTCAAAGATGAGAAATTGATCGAAGCAAAATTGGGAAAAATACCAAATGGTATATCTGACATGAATAGCTTAGAAAGATGACAATATATCTACCCAAGAAGGATTAATCGATATGGCTTGTCGGTCTCAAAGCAAAATGGAAGAGAAATTCCAAACTGGCGTATCTGCCATGACCAAATCCTAATAGGGGAGAAAGATAGAAATGACATTCCATCTTCCTAAGGGGGACAACCCAATGTGGCATATCCTTCGCAGCGTAAATAGGTCATCGACCAATATGACAGATCTAAATACTAGGTATTCAGAAGGGAGAAATCGGGAGGAAAATCAAACTGGCATATCTGACATGACTAAAATTCTAGAGTGAATCTTGGGAAATTACATTCTATCTATCCAAGGGTGGCTACTCAATTTTCTATTTTCCCCTTTTTCAGAAACCCGGTAAATTGAAAGGTCAGATACATGTAGGTCAATTTTCTCCTCCGATTTACTCTGTGAAGGATATGCCACACTGAGTTGTCTCCCTTGAGTATAGGGATTGTCATTTCTAATTTTCTCTATTTATATTTTTAGCCATGTCAGATATCCCAGTTTGATATTTTCTCTTCCATTTTGCTTCGAGACAGAAAAGCCATATTGAGTAGTCCCCCTTTGATAGACAAAATAGCATTTCCCAAGATTCACTTTTAACTTTTACAGTCATGTAAGTTTGGTATATCGGTCCCATTTCGCTTCGAGACAGATAAACAATATTGAGTTGTCTCTCTCTGAATATACAGAATATCATTTCCTGAAATTCACTCTTCAATTTTTAGTCTCGTCAGATACGCCAGTTGGGTATTTCGCTCTTCTTTGCCGTCGAGATAGTCAAGCCATATTGAGTAGTTGATGGATAAGATCTCCTTTAACAAGATTCACTATATTGCTTTCCCTTCCATTTTGCGTCTTTTGAATATTTATATATGTCAGATAGGTAAGTTCATTCTACCTCTGTTATTTTACCCTGCGAATCATACAATATAGTGAGTTGTCCCCTTATGTAGATGTCATCTGCAGTATTCTGGACTGTGAATTTTTTAGGCATATCAGATACGCCAGTTCAGTATTTCGCTCCTCATTTTTTCTTCCGAGACAGACAAACCATATTGAGTAGTCCCCCTTGGGTGGATAAAATTCAGTTTCCCAAGATTCTCTGTTGAGTTGTATTCATGCTAGATACGTCAGTTTGGTATGTGAGTCCTGCGAGTCAGACAAGCCATGTTGAGTCGTCTCCCCTTGGGTAGATAAAATATCATTTGCCAAGATTCAATCTTCAATTTTCAGTAATGTCATTTTGATTTCCTTCCATTTTCCATCTTTTGAATATTTTGATATGTCACACAGCTCAGTTCCTTCCACCTCTCCGATTATACACGGCGAAGCATACGCCACAGTGAGTTATCTCCCTGACGTAGATGTCATCTGTAATACTGTCTCCTTTGAAACTTTTAGTCATGTTGGATGTGCTAGTTTGGTATTTCGCTCCCAAGTAGTTCCCCTAGGATAGACAGGAAATAATTTCCCAAGATCCACTCTTGAACTTAACTCATGTCAGATACGCCAGTTCGATTTTCTATTTTCGTTCTTTTGAATACCCGATAAATTGAAAATATGGGAGAAAAGTAGAATTTACATGTGGTATATCCTTTTTCGGAGTAAATAGGAGAAGAATTCCATCGAACTATATGGCAGATCTAAATACTAATTCTTCAATAGAGAGAAAATGCGAGGAAACTCATACTGTCGTGTTTGAGAAGACTAAAATTCGAGAGTGAATCTTGGGAAATAACATTCTACCTACCCTAAGGGGGCTACTAAATTTTCTAGTTTCCCGTTTTTTGAATACCCTGTAAGTTGAAATGTCAGATAGGTCAATTTGGTTTTGTCGTCCTATTTACTCTGTGAAGGATATGCCACATTGAGTTGCCCGCCTTGGGTAGATGGAATGTCAATTCCAATTTTCTCTCCTTATATTTCTAGCCATTTCGGATACTTCACCTTGGTATTTCATTCTCTCATTTTGGTTCGAGCCATGCTGAGTAGTTCCCCTTGAGTTAAAACTACACACTTAACGCATGCACTTGTTTGACCTAGAAAAACTATAATTGAATGGCATGTACCTAATAATTAAAAGACTAGAAAATTGAACAAGCACCATGTACCTAGCAGTTCAAAGAATAGAAAATTGATGAAGACAAACTTGGAGATAGATTCCAAATGAAAATATCAGACCTGACTATCTTGAAAAATGATAATCTATTTACCGAAGAAGGATTACTCAATATGGCTCGTCTGTCTTGAAGCAAAATGGAAGAGAACTACTTAAATGGCGTATCTGCCATTACCAAAAACTAAAAGGAGTGAAAATTATAAATGACACTGCATCCAAGTAAGATAGGAGAGAAACCACCGAGTAATATATCCAAATACCTGTATTCAAGATAGAGAAAACGAGAGGAAAATCGAATTGGCGAAATGACTAAAATTCAAGAGTGAAACTTGGGAAATTGCATTCTATTTATCCAAAGGGACTACTCAGTATGGATTGTCTGTCTCAACGCAAACTGGGAGACAAATGCCATCTGACATACCTGCCTGAACATTCAAAGGAGAGAAACATAAAAAACGACATTCCGCCTAATTTAAAGAGAGACGAATTACTGTGTAGGGAAAATTAGGAGAAAATCAAATTTGCTTATCTGACTTATCTGGCTAATCAGTATCTATCCAGGAGGACTACCCAGCGTGACCTGTCAGTCTCGGAGCAAAATGTGAGAGTCATGGCAAACTGACATATGGCTTAAAATCTCGAAGGAGAGAAAATTAGAAATCACATTTCATCTAACTGAGGGGGACAACTCAAGTGGCATATCATTCGAAGAATAGAATAGGAAGATTATCAACCTGACCTATCCGCCAAACCACACATTTGAAAGAGGATTAATGACAGTCAAATCAAAATGACATATCTGACTTGACTAAAAATTCAAGAGTGAATCTTGAGAGGGGACTACTGAATATGGCTTGCCTGTCTCAAGGTAAAATGAGAGCGAAATTCGACACTGGCGTGTCTGACATGGTAATAAGTTGAAATATCCCTTAAAATGCAATAAAATAAATTTAAAACAAAACAGACATGACTGAACATTGAAGAGTGAATCTTGGGAAATGATATTCTGGGAGATGACTCAATATGGCTTATAAGTCTCGAAGCAAAATGGAACCGACATCCCAAACTGACATGTCTGACGTGACTGTAAAAGTCAGCAGTGAATCTTGGAAAATGATACGAGTCACTGTTACCCCTCGACTATTTTGCTCTCAGAGTATTATCATCATGAACTCCTCGAGGTTTATCCGTCCGTCCGTTACTGCATTTTAAGCAAAACAGTTCTAGATACAGCGACCACATTTTGGAAACTTATTTATCTAGTTATAAATCAGACGCCTATCGAAAATTTGGCTCGGCTCATATTTTACAGATTTATGTATCTTGACAGATACATTAATTTCTGATTTTGTGACGTGTGCTTGACAGAACTGTGTCTACATTTGGGAAACTTATTCTTGAATTTGAATTGTGGACCGTAGCGACGACCCAGACCAGCGCCGTCGAGGGATTATGAGTAGAACATCTTCCTCTGTCCAGTATCCCCGATTCGGTTTCTATCGAGTTCGCCATCACAAACACGGATACGGCGTACGTGGATTCAGCTAATACTTACTTGCACGTGTAAGCCAAAATTGTCGTTGGGTACGGCAACAATCTCGAGAAAGATACCCCGGCGCATCCAGTAAATATCTGGCTCCACTTCCTGTTCTATCAGGTGGATGTCATTCTCCTTAACAAGCGCGTGAGTGCCTTGATGGCCACCGGCGCCGCACCCGACCATCAAATCGTTATCCAAGAAGCCGCCTGTTTGGTCTGTGAGTCGGCAAAGTGAAATCGAATCCCGCCGCACAGATCGGGCACATCAAAACCTTGAAGAAAGAACCCATCACCACGCACCACTACCACCACCACAGCCACCACACACCAACACCACACACTCACTCATACACTCAATCAATCAAACTCATTCCTCCTCCTTCCCACTACCTCCACTTCCTACTCCTCCTCCTCCACACAGAGGCAAACACATAAACTTACACTATCAGGTAGCCAGAGCGAACATGGTCCCATCTCCGCAAACGCGCTGCTCTGCACTTCCCTTTCTCTACTACTCGCCGGTGCGCAGGTGCCTATCACTCCCATTCTGACTCACTAGGACACCTCAAAGGACAGCAAAGCCTTTTCTCAACTGCGCATGCGCGCCATAGCCGTACTTTCACTACTCACCCATCCAGTCGGATGCTTCAATATGACACCTCGCATGTCCCTTTCAGACCAATATTGATCCACCCAGACTCCAAAACGTCCATTCCAATGCCTTTTTTCCACAGTTCTGTCTGCGCATGCGCAGGTTGCCGATATATCCACGCCGCACAAGTTTAGTCGGATACACCCCCATGAGTGCTTCATACTGATACCTCACACGACAATTCGGACCAATATTGGTTCATCTTTTACCCCCAAAACGCCCATTCCAATGCCCTTTTCTCACAATTCTCTGTCTGCGTAAATGCGTCATAGCCTTACTTTGACTATACACCCATTCAGTCGAACGATCCCTCACGAGGGCTACACACTGACACCTCCCGCGACCCAGTCGGACCAAGGATAGTCCACCTCGAACCCAAAACGCCCACTCCAGGCCTGCATATTCAATGCGCATGCGCACGGTAACTTTTCAAGGAAAGTCACCCCTTCCATCGTCTTCTACAGTATGAGACAGAGAAAAGAAGTACCCACACCCCATAGTAAATCCACAAGAAAAGAAAATGACCGCCCCAATAGTCCTATCCTAAACTCTTGTTGCATTTTCCCCGTACATGTCAATTAACGCTGAAGTAACTGAAGGTGATATCAGTTGACATGAAAATAACTAAAGAACATATAAAGTAGTATCCGGGGGTAGATAACTCTTGCTGCAATTTCCCCGGCAATATCAATTAACATTGAAAAAACTAAAGGGGAAATTCGGTCGTATTCAGGGGAGATAACTCTTGCATGCGGAGTCGCGTGACCGGAAGTAACATTTGACCTGTACGCACCAGTTTTATCCGGCAGGGGCCAAAGGTCACTTTCTGTCACTCGACTCCGCATGCGAGAGATACTATTCTATACTATTGATGACGTCACAGTCACGTGATATTGGGTACCACCTCCTCCGCATAGTACAGTGTGTGAGCTTGATGGGATACCTCATAGGTTTATATTTCGTTTAAGCCACCCCTCCCTAATCATCCTACTCTTCAAAATCTGAGTTCGAAGACTACGGGCGCCTGGGTTTACATGTATCCTTCGGAGTTCTCTTTCTTTGCTTATAGCTGGTGCCACCGCTCATTCTAGAGGAATCTCCTGGACTACCATGTTGTTTGTTTTGAAGTTGCGTTCTGGGTAAAATGTTCCAGTTTTGGTTGCGCATGCGGACCCTTAATCCCTCACCCTATGGCGCATACTTGCGCCCAGAAGTATCGAGGGGTGATCCCCATGTCTCTCGCGTCTCAGGTTCTCGATAGAGCATTCCACAATCGGTTGTGCATGCACGCTTCTAATCTCATGCCCACAATACTCTATGGTGCATTCCTGGGTCCACGCGCCTCATATCTCTCTCCGCTCTCTCGTTCTGGGTAAAGCGTCCCGCGCACGGTTGCGCATGCGCACACTCAATCGCCTTCCCACCATACCATATGACGCATGCCTGGGTCCAAATATCTCGCTAGGAAACCCCCATGTTCTCACCCCTCTCGTTCTCGGTGAAGTATCTCAATCCCGGTTACGCATGCGCTTTTAGAACTAGCTAGACAACCATCAGTGGGCAAGTCCCGCGCTATTGGGAACCCCGCCCTACCTTAGAAGCCTACCAAGCTTAACATGGTCTGCGGTCTGTCTGTGCCAAATAAGGAAGCCCGCTTTGAGGTGCGCGATACACGCACCCTGACATGTTCACACTTGTATTCCTCAGACAAGCTCTGACTTGTTCCCACATGGAGAAAGGCGATATTCCCGCACGTTTACCTTTGACCTCTACGGAGCCGTGGAGGGGACATAGTTAATATTTTTTTAATTTCCCCCGAGATAATATCCCCCGAGATAATAACTAGGGGAAAATTCACCATTGGTCAATTATCTCGGGGAAAAATAATTTGCCCCGAGATAATTATCTAGGGGTAAATTCGCCATTGGTCAATTATCTCGGGGTAAATTATCTCGGGGAAAATTAATTTTCCCCGAGATAATATCCCCCGAGATAACTATCTAGGGGGAAATTCGCGATTGGTCAGTTATCTCGGGGGAAAATAATTTACCCCGAGATAATTAACCAATGCGAGAGTACGCATATATTCTTTATCATTCTTTCACTTATGATTGACGGAAATGGATCGTGATTGCCTTATTCGCTTGTATTTTGATTTGGGACTGAAGTATAAGGAAATTGTGACGATTTTGGCCATGAAACACAGAATTATCTTGAGTGAGAGACAATTAAAAAGAGTACTGCAACGCCTCAATCTTAGACGTCGACAGTACGACGATCTCGCCATTGTGGTTGAGTTTATTCAAAAGCAGTTGCGTTCTTCGGGAAGCTTGCATGGGTATCGACTCATGTATGTCAGGTGTATGCTGCATGGTATTCGCGTGCGCATGGAACATGTTAGATTGATTCTTCAGCTGCTTGATCCTGAAGGGGTACAACTGCGACAGTCCGGACGACTTCACAGGAGAGCCTACTTTTCAAAAGGTCCCAATTTTATATGGCACCTTGACGGCTATGATAAGCTGAAGCGTTTCGGTTTGTGCATTAACGGCTGTATTTGTGGATTTTCGCGCTACATTGTATGGTTAAACGTTTACTGGACTAACAGTAACCCGAAGATAATCGGCAGTTACTTCTTGGAGGCTATACAGAGGGAGAATGGTTGTCCTAAGGTCGTCCGAGGGGATTTTGGGACGGAAAATTGCCTTGTTCGTGACATGCAAGTCTTCCTTAGACGAAATCATACTGATGATATGTCTCGCAGCCCTTACATGGATGGTGTCAGCACGTCCAATCAGAGAACTGAACAATGGTGGGGGTTTCTGCGAAAAGAGAACGCTCATTTCTGGATCGAATTATACAGTGGAATGGAGGAAAGAGGAGATTTCAATGGTGGATTCTTGGATCAGAACCTGATTCGGTTTTGCTTCATGTCTATAATTCAGGTATAGTAAGACATACAACGAGAATTTGTTACCGGGTATTTAAGAACATGTTAGAGATGATTCACTAACTTTTAATGACTTGTTTCTGTCAGAGAGCCATGTGTAAACCCTTACTGCAAGTAACACCATGTGTGAGCTATCCGTTTATTCATAATTCATTTATTCAAAGTTCAATTTCCAAGCCTGTGCAAGAGATATCCTGGAAAACGCATTAGTTAGGGAAATGCGTCAATTTTACTATATAACTAAGGAAACCGGATGCATCCACTCGTATTTTCTCAGACTTAAAATTGACTTTTTGACTCAGAATTGTATGCCGCGAAAAATCTTAAAAGGTAAAGTACGAAGCGAAAACACGAATCTACATGTAGTAAGGCAAACTCGAGATTCCACAAACCTTGGTTTTTCTTGTGTTCGCTCAGTACCTTCGTATTTTGGCTTCGTATTTTCGCTTTTTCGACTTTATTTCTACGCTAAAAAGCGAAGAGTACAAAACGCGAGGCTTCCTCAAATTTGGTATGCAAATGAGTTTTGATGATGTCACACTAGTTCATTAGAAAACAAATAATGGACCACTTTCTTCTTTAAGTGACAGGGTTCTGGTACTTTTCCGTTCTATTATTCTGTTAACATTGTGTTTAAAGGTTATCAAATATCACTGCTCTCGCTGGTATTACCAATAGTTATCATAGCAACTGATAAAATAAATGCCTTAGTGATTGGATGCTACGGTAACCACATTTTTGAAGATGATTGGTATTTTTCCCGAAACAAAGCCATATAGTTTGCAGACTGCCATATTTTAACTTTGAAGGAAATTAGACTTCAATCTAGATCTGTCAATATTCCTGCATCAATATTGTTCACTAGGTTACATCACAAAATCTCCTTTTCGAAAATTCCATGAAAATCAGGTTTAAAATTCAACTCCAACATATCGGCAACCGTTTGAAGTAATTACTTGCAGTAAAAGGCATCTTACTCAAGAGTTGTGAGTACTTTCTGCTCCTAAACGTGACCGTAAACCATTTGGGTTTCTCTTCAACACTGGTGCTTCGTTTTGTAATTGGTGTTTAATTTCGCTTAACCGGGGTAGGAGCCTTTTGAATATCATGTATATTACATCGCCATGGTGTTCAAATGAACAGGCGCAATCAAAGCATGACAGATAATTACTCTAGAAAACGACCTGGAAATTCATATGAATAAAGAACTAGTCAGGATTATTTGTGAAAAACATCATTATGTCTTGCTGACAACATTGGAAACTGTTGGCTGGTTCTCTTTTGTTAGGGAGTTCAGGCCTTTTTTTTCTTTTGTGAGAATGGTGCCAACTGCAGTACAGTATGAGAGGGAATACTTCACAGATCTCAAAACTTTTTACGGAATCAAAATCGGTTAAATATTAGCCGATATAGAGCAAATTCAAGATATCAATTCAGGGGTCATTATTAGAATATGGGCTACATGTTAACCCATAGGACCTGAACAAATAGGAACGACCCGTTTTTTGCAAAAGTGGACAATTTTATCGCATATTTGATGTTAAATTTCGAAGTTCTTGGTCGATTGCGTTGAAATTTTCTGGACAACATATAATTAACGTACCGATTGTAATGACAGAGGAATTTTTTTGGTAATTTGCATATTTTTGGATTAATTTGCATAAAATTTGCATATTTATTAGCTAATTAACTATTAATTGTGACAACATAACCCCAATAATAGGTAAATAACATGAATTTGATACAAAATCTGATCAGTTTATTCGCCAACATCCGTGTTGTGCTCAATATCACATTTTCATAAGTAATTAAGAGATATTTGATCAATTTCTGTAATAAATCAAACTAATTTGCATATCTGAATGTTAATTAGCATAAATATAAATTAATTTTCATAATTGGTCGAATATATTGGTGCGTGGTATCAAATTAAAGCTCTCAAATTACACATGAACATTCACTTACAAATTTCACTGATTAACATATTATTAACCGAATTATATGCTAATTAGCACATTTTTAGACTAATTAGCATAATTAAAGGTTAATTTTGCTAAATGGACAAATATAGTCGTGTGTGGTATCAAATTACAGCTCTCACATTGCACATTAACATAAAAGACCAAATTTCGCTGATTGACATGTCATTAACCTCATTATATGCTAATTAGCACATTTTTTTAGAGTAATTAGCATAATTAAAAGTTAATTCTCAGAATTGGACAAATATAGTCTTGTGTGGTATCAAATTACAGGTCTTAAATTGCACATTAACATGAAATACAAAATTTCACTGATTGGCATATTCTTAACCTAATTATATGCTAATTAGCACATTTTTAAATCTAATTAGCATAATTAAAGGTTAATTTTGAGAACTGGACAAGTAGTCGTGTGTGGTATCAAATTACAGCTCTCAAATTGCACATTAACATAAAAGACAATATTTCACTTCTTAACAGTTTATTAGCCTAATTATATGCTAATTAGCACATTTTTAGACTAATTAGTATAATTGAAGGTAAATTTTGATAATTGGACAAATTAATCGTGTGTGATATCAATTTACAGCTGCCGAATCGCACATTAACATAAAAGACAATATTTCACTCATTGACAAGTTATTGACCTAATTATATGCTAATTAGTACATTTTTGGCCTAATTAGGTTAATTTTGTTAATTGGAAAACTGTAGTCATGTGTGGTATCAAATTACAGCTCTCAAATTGTACATTAACAGAGAAGATGAAATTTCACTGATTGACATGTTATTAACCGAATTATATGCTAATTAGCACATTTCTAGCCTAAGGATCATAATTAAAGGTTAATTTTGATAATTGGTCAAATACAGCCGTGTTTGGTATCAAATTACAGCTCTCAAATTGTACACTAACATAAAAGACAAAATTTCACTTATTCATGTATTATTAACCTAATTATAGGATAATTAGCATATTTTTTTTTTGGCTAATTAACATAATTATCAGGTTAATGTTGACAATTAAACAGATACAGCCGTGTCTGGTATCAAAGTATAGCTCTCAAGTGGTACATTAATATAGAACACAAACTTTCAGTTATTCATGTGTTATTAACCTAATTATAGGCTTATTGGCATATTTTTAGGCTAATTAGCATAATTCTAGGTGAATTTGGATAATTAGTGAAATACATATGTCTGTGGTATCAAATTAAAGGGATTTCAGTCACGTGACTTGCTGACCAAGAAATATCTGCCGCATGGAAAAATACAGAGAAAGGTTGACTTTGAAGGATGGGCTACATGTAATTGGTCTAAAATACCAGCCAATGAAGGGATGGCATTCAAGTGTGAGGG
>JAVTVY010011835.1:0-50047 GCA_036873755.1 Hanleya hanleyi | reverse complement strand
ATCATGTTCACAGGTCACGTCCCATTCACCCAGACCGGAAGTGACGTCATACGGTCACGCACCATTCACCCAGACCGGAAGTGACGTCATACGGGACTGGTGGCACCCCCTTACCTCCCTGGAAAAACCGCGTCGAAACCCTCACTCCCTACTACTACCTTGGCCTTCGGTGGAACATGAATCATTTCAACGGAGTGAGTGATTGGTCTCACCGGAAAATAATTGACCAATGTTATATTTCTCGTGTATTATGTGTGTCCAACAACACAACAAAACAGTGATGATTAATAGTGAAATAAATCAGTGCTAGTATTGCTTGTATTTTTACCGGAATTAACGACCGTTGTTGTTATTTATGTTTCCCCATATGGTTCACGTTTTTGGACCCTATAAAAACAACACCGCAGCAGCTATATTAGAGCACTATTTTCCCCTTAGAAGGCGCTAGAATGCGCCAAATGAAGTCTAGAATTTCATTTTTTTCTGGGGGGGGGGGGCGGCATGCCCCCGGACCTCCCTAACGTGGCGCGCTTGCTTGAAAGGCGCGCATTGCTGGGATCACGTTCCGCTTTATAGCAGAAATCGCACCCCCCCGCTACAGATCCTGTGTACGGGCCTGCACGTGATGGGTAAGGTAGCAGAAATTAGTAGTAGGTAAAGGTGAACTTCTGTTGAACTTGACGTTTTTAGGCTGTGGCGTGAGGCTGGATAGCGATATCCCATGTTAATATCTACGTGAGGGGGCGTTTTGAGACTGTGGCATGGAGTTTTGAGGCTGAAAATAAGGGTGGGAATGAGGTTGTTAATGTGGTGGAAATGTGGCGGAGAGAGAAATGAGGCTGGAATTGTGGCGGAAATTCGGTGGAGAGAGAAATGGGGCTGGAAATGTGGTGGAGGCAGAAATTGGGCTGGAAATGGAAAGGGAATTGGGGAGAGTAGATAGGCTAAATCTGTCAGCATTTTTGAGAGGGTGGGTTTGTGGGGCTGTGACATGAAGTTTTGAGGCTGTAAATGTGGTGAAGGGATGACGTCATGGTCGGGTCACGTGGGGTGCACACAGACATCATCACAGATGTATCACTGATACTAACGTATAGCTGAACGAACATGAAGAAAGATGACTTGGGGCTCCAACATGTATAGAGCATGTGTACCTGGGGGAAGATGACTTGGGGCT
Source organism: Hanleya hanleyi (assembly GCA_036873755.1). Classification (NCBI taxonomy): domain Eukaryota; kingdom Metazoa; phylum Mollusca; class Polyplacophora; order Lepidopleurida; family Hanleyidae; genus Hanleya; species Hanleya hanleyi. The sequence continues at coordinate 48,870 of JAVTVY010011835.1, read as the reverse complement.
CCAACACGTGTACATGGTCATCTTCGGGAATTTCCGGTAATGTCCGATAAGGGTATAGCTTCTGGGGTAGAGCGGAGATCCCCATGCATAGTCATGCATGCAGCGAGTGATAGCCCATGCATAGTCACGCATGTAGACAGGGGAATCCCCATGACCCTGGACACTGATGAGCCCAACCAGTACAACCCCCGGTCACCCATCCAAGTCTTGACCGAGCTCAACGTGGCTTAACTTGGGTGATCTGACGAGAACCGGATCCACTCGGCCACGAGTACAACCATACTAGGGACGGTTGAAAATATTCTAATATACCAATAAGATAATGGATATATACTTGGGACCCGATGTTTCAATCATATATCTTTGTGAGGCATCTTATATTTTCTGTCTCGCACTGTGGAATACTATGGGAGGGGTTTCGAAGACATGGGTTACCTTTTGCTGAAAGTTTTTGAATGAAGCACTCGTGGAGCAGCGTCCGACTAGATTGGTGTGAAGTGGAAATGCCGCCCATCTGTGCATGCGCAGACAGAGAATAGTGGGGAAAGGGCATCCCTGGTCCGAATGGGCCATGTGGGGTGTCAGCTGGAAGCACTGCTGAAGCATCGTCCGACTGGCATGATGATATTGTCGGGTTTCATCAATCTGCGCATGCGCAGTCTTGCAGTATTATAGAAAGAGGGAATTTGAGGGTGGGAGTTCGGGCAATGTAGGGACCATCCGTGGTCCAAAGGGACAGCGTGGGGTGTCATGTTGAAGGGCTCGGCATGTAGACTACGACTGGTATGGTTATATTTGAAATCGCGTCATGCTACGCATGCGCAGTTGGACAGTAGTAACGAAAGAACTCAGAGATGCGGAGGAACGTGTTTGGCCATCTAATGACCATCCCTGGTTCAAATGGGTCGTGTGGGGTATCATATTGAAGTTTTCGTGGTGTAGTCAATAAGGCATGGTTTGGACCTGAAGTGACGTCATCTGTGACTTCTTTAGTAGTAAAGTGAGAGAAGAGAAAGTGCAGGGGGCGATATAGGGGTATATCTCATCCAAATATGGCGTGCATGATGTCATATTGAAGCTCTTGGCGTGTAGACTACGAGTGGATAGGCTTAAACTGGAAGAGACATGCTGCGCATGCACATTCTGGGATCAGTAGCGATATCGGTCATTTTAGACGTGTAGAGGGGCATATTCCAGCGACTGAGGGGCCATCCTGGGTCCGAATATACCATACGTGATGTCATTTTGAAGATCTTGGCGTGTGGTCGATGACTGAAGCAGTTTGGTCCGGAGAATGACGCAGTAGTAGAGAAAGCGCAGGTCGAATTATTACACTTCAATGCACTAACCCATTGGACATGTCGAGCCTGGAGTGCACCATGGAGTTGGGTACATGGTCGTCGTAGGGCAGGGATATGGTACGTATGAGTTACATGGGGTACTATTGAAGCTCCTGATGCAACGTCAACGGAGACAACTGTTGTCGAAAACTGCTGACCTAGGAATAGAGAAGCTATACCCATACACAATGGAACCGGTTTAGACCGGTTTGAAAGGGTTTGAATAAGTTTGAGAATGATTTTTATTGACCCACCGTGGTAATTACAAGCGTCTAGTCCGTCAGTCATAATCCAGCCGTCGTCCATTAGAGAATATCCGCGTCCATAATCCAAAGACCTATTCCATTTTCTATATAACAGCATTAGCATCAAATTCAAAAAGACAATCATAGTATACATAAACATAGGCTTGTTTCCTGCAAGAGAGAAGCGGTCAACAGTTTTCAATGATGCCGGCAAGACATCATGATGTTCCAAAAATATCAAATCCGTATCGCTGATCAGTATTCTTAATCCATAATATTCGTTGTAAAGTCGTCATCTAAGAATGATGTATCTCAGTCACGCTTTGATTGTGACTTTTCATATGAGTACCATGAGGTTCTTGAAGTACATGGGTTCATACGGCCCCTAGCCCCGGGTTAAGCGGAATTAGACACAAGTTACGAAACGTAGCGCCATAGATCTTGCACGCTACGTTCGTATTTTGCTGCATGCGATATGTATCGCCAAATTTGAGAAACTTTGAGTGTAGGCGCTTGGTGGAATAGCCCTGTTTTTTAAGTTTCTGCACCAATGTTTTGTGACGTTAATTAAAATCGTCGCATTTAACAAGGATCTAGCAAATGCTACTAAGCGAGATATGTATACGCCATAGTCGACGAGAGAGAATGCCCGCTTCATTTTATAGAGATATAGATCTAAATATAATGTGCCTGTAGGGCTATCTGTAGTTTCCTTCAAATCCAGTGAAGGTGGATATATATCCTTCACTGCGTCATTTATATAGCGATTATCCACAGCGGCAAGATCGCCATCAATACCTGCCTCAACGCATCTGAAGCCCGTCTTCACGCAGTGACGTTCTAACGTTGGGAAGTAAGATCCTATACATACATACAGACATACACCTATGTGTAGCTCTATGGGTGAAGTCCGTGCTAAGCCCTATTGTGATTGGCTAGTCCAATGAGAGAACCACAGATGCAAGGATTACAGGTCAATCATTTTATTATCCCCACCATCACAACACAAACGAGCTGGAGGAGCCTCAATGGGTGTGTTTACAATTCTCATATGCTCTTGTCTTGTCCAATCAGAACCCGCCCGTGCCAATCTCTGACTGCTCTCGTCCAATCAGAAGCCGCCCTTTGAGAAAATGTACTTGTGTTACATCAGTTTTGGCCATGTTTGCTCTCGTTCCTGTTCAATGGCCTTCTATTAGCTCTGGGCTATCCCTAAGCGTCTTCGGGCAGTGCAGGCCTTAGGGCACAATGTGGAGAATTCTGTGTAAAGCTCTTGTTGTGTACAGTCAGGCACTACCCCAACCATGGTGTGATTTTGACGTCATGGTGAGTCGGTACACTCGGGAGTAGTAAGGAACGCGCAGATACGGGCAGATGCACAGATACAATGAAAAGTATATCTTAAAACACTAACGCGTAGGGGTTACTAGTGGTATGTGGCCGTTGAAGACGCCTGTGAAGTATAGGGAGAGAATAGTATTGATAGAAATGACGTCAACGGAAGTGGAGAAATCGCAAGTACGATTGGATTAGGTATGGATATGGGACTAATCGGCTCCTACACCCCTATACACTAGTGCATACCGTAACTAGTGGCATGTGGATACGCTGAAGGGTTTTCTGGGTAGGACATGGTGGGTCTGTCTACCCTGGTAGAGTTACCTCCCCTGTAGGGTACAGGGCGTTGAATTTGCTTATAGTGATTAGTAAAATGGTGTGTGTCAGGAGTGAGGTTCCAAGCCACGTCTGCATGTGCAGACCAGTATACCCATACTCTTGGTGAAGGAAATATAATGGATCTTTAGACTGGCGCCTTAGACCACTCGGCCATCCTGAGAAATCATGGTCAAAATTATCCCTATATAGTGGTACATATGTACAACGGTTTCACAAATATGTCGCGGTATAACAAAACGGTGCGTGTCAGGAGTAGTATTCGAACCCACGTCCCCACATGTGTGGACCAGCACATAAGACAGGCGCCTTAGACCACTCGGCCATTATGACAAACGCTGGTCACCATGGTCAAAATTATCCCTGTATAGTGGAACATATGTACAATGGTTTTACAAAATGATGCGGTATGGATGCCGTTAATACCTTTACCGTCCGTCTTAATTCCAGACGCGATAGAATGTAGTGGGCAGGCTGTCTGATATTTATCATCCAAATTTGTCTTTCTCCGTAAATGTTTGGTCTTGAAGCGGAATACCGTAAAATATATAAAATCTATTATCATATCATATTATCATGTTGATAAAGAAGTGAAATACCGTAGAATACATAAGAACTGTTTTTACAGCTTAGTTTAAATATGATATTTGGATCCTAACTATACAGCATCATGAAGTTTCTACCTGGAATGGAATGGGATGAGTTTGTAGATTATCATACCTCAGACTACCAAATTAGTGTACATGCATCAATCTCTGTTGTACATCACATTTTCTCAGGAAGCACTGGACATAGACGCGATTCAATTTATTTTTATGCTGAATGTTATTTGGAACCTGGGATTGCATTTCCACACATAAACCCTATATTCTACTGAAAATGTTATCCTGAAATTTTTCATACTGCATAAGCGTTGTAAATGTTAGCTGCCAACCCGTTACACAAATTAATGCTTTTCCTTAGTATGAATGACTTTGTGACATATATGCCCGCGGAGCGGGTCATTTCATCGCTGATAACAAAATGCCGCGTCGCCCACGAATTTCATTCTCATTGTATGAGCTGCTGTACTCGTGCAAAAAATGTCCCTTTTTGTCGTTTTTGTCTGATACGGAAGTCCGGATCTTCAACTCGACACGTTAGGTACCATAGAGCTCAAGAATATTTTCAATGATAACACTGAAGAGTGCACGGAGTACTCAAAGTATGGAAGTTTAGCCAAAGTTTTTTTTCTCTGAGGTTTCTTCCTCTTTTCCCACATTTGTTAGAGTGAATGAACGTGGGTCTGCAAAGTCGGTTGTTCTCACGTTGATTTCTCGGACTTGAAACAGTGAACTGATCATCAGTTTGCATGGAGCCCTTGTGCAAAAATACTGAATGGTTGGGGTGGGTTGGGGCGTGGGGTTTTGAGGAGGGGGGGGCGGGGGGGTGAGGAACTTCCTCAAGTCGACATTAGATGGAAGGACAAGAAAGACAAGGAAATAGTGTGAGAGGGTACAGGACAGAATAATATCCCACGTTCTATGTGTCGAACAACTGACCATCACTCTTGTCTAAACCACAAAGTTTACCAAGGTATTATTAGACTGCAAAATCAAACCTTTATTCCTTGGTTTTCGCTCTGGCACGGCGTGTAAACGGAGAAAGGTGAGAATGGTTTCCAATCAACCAAGGTATGCGTGACTGGCTGGAGAGACACGAATTACCTATAGAACTACCAATACAGGAACTATAACATCTCTACAAACATTTGTACTCTTGACCTGTGCGGCTCCTTCGCGGCGAAAAAACCCCCACATCGTATTCGCTAGTAGTATATAATGGGCCGACTAACTCTCGGAATATGTGTGATGGTAAAACGGGATGATGGAGTATGGTGTGGGAGGCGGGTGAGTAATATGCTCGTACCTTTCGTGAGGACAAAACGCGAGGGTAAATGCGAGTTGTAAATATATGGATTGTGACGCTTGACCATGGACGTTAGATTTCGGACCTGGGGACACGGGCGTATCCGTGACTCCAGGGAAGACTAGGTGAAGTCATCGATGACGTCATCAGTAGTAGAGAAAGTGCAGTTCGAAAGAGAATGGATGCGTCAATGGTGGTGTGAACTAGGGTATAAAATGGCACTAGGTGGACTATGCATGCTCCAAATGTATTATTATGCAGTCAAGGATTCGTGGGAAAAGGTCATTTTCGGGTGGGCATGGGCGTGTTTGGATGATCTATGAGCCATCCTTGCTCCAATTGTGATGAAAACTGGGGAAAAAACTCCGCTCGCTAAAGACCGCAAATGTACAACTCCACCCATGTCAGAGAAAAGGGTCTTCCCAAAATCCGCAAATTTATAACTCAGCTGGTGTCTGAGGAAACGGTCTCCGCAAACTCCGCAAATTCAGAACTCATGTCAGGAAATCTCGTCTCCCAAAACTCCCAAAAAGTCCGCTCGAATCAGGAAAGCGCTTCTCCTAAAACCCCGTTTAAATTACTCCGCGCATGTTTAAAATGAATGTATCTTCTAGGTAGAACTCAGCAACCAGGGTCTTCCCAAAGTCCGCTAATTTAAAGTCCGCTCCTTTGCAGAGCGATCAGGTCGTCGAGAGCAATGACATGGTCTGCCAATTACACCCAGCCCACCTGCGTTAAGCTCACAGCTTTTACACCGGGCAAAGGATATTAGTCCATGAGCTAGAGCACTTACTGGTACCATCTTGAGGGGCAAAACGTCATGGTGATTTTCATATTAGATTATATATGTAGAGTACAAAAAATCATGCTGGCCATGTCCGGTCGGCAGCTTAGTGGCACAAAGTGGGTCAATCCAAGATGGCGGCAAATAGTTGCTATAATCCACATGCTGCTATATGTAGTCGACCTAATTCTCACTGATTGAATTGAATTGAACATTGTTTATAAATATATAAATGCCAGACTCCCAACAGTAGTGATTGGGACGCCGAACTTCCCGGCTCGAGATGCAGCGTAAGCCACCTGTGATGATCTAGATCTGGTAACCTGAAAATACTCTTAGAGATTTCCCCTGTCGTGAGAGAAGCGTAGGGATGTCAAAGAGCAACCAATAAGACGGCGAAGAAGAGGGGTATTTAATTACCGAACCCAGGCCGACTACTGGGGAACCAGTAGATCATGTTGGTGTAGCCGTCTTGACCGCTTTGCGAAATCCCTCCGCCTCCGGCATGGCTGTTAGTGATACTTACCTCAGGCTTGGGACTTGCTTGCTTGCTTGCTGGTCTTGACTGTGGTGTGAATGAATGAATGAATGAATTTTTATTCACCAATAATATATGGTATAATAACATGTAGGTTGACAAAATAATGGCGGGAATAAAGCCCCAGGGGGCTTGTTCTATCCCATTTAGGAATATAATTATAAGTATCTGAATATAGAGAGAATGCGAACGGTGAATAAAAAAAAAAAAAACTTTAAAACTTTGGGCATACAATCTAGAAATTATCATCGAGAAACGGGTAAAACTTCGAGTAAATAAGATTTAAGCTTAGACCTGAATAGTGATGAAGATTTTATGGTTTTGAGAACTGAGGGTAACTTGTTCCATTCCCGTGGCCCCGTGACTCCAATTGTATAATACGAAAGATTAGAGGAATAGAAAGGTCTATATAAATTTACTTCTTGGTTCCTTGTGGGATAGCGGTGTACTTCAGACAGTTTTGTAAAATAGTTACGGAAAAGAACCGGCATTGTTTCAGGGTGATACAAAAACTTTTGAACCAGGTTTAAACAGGAATATAAATTCAGATCGTGCAGAGGGGTGATTTTTAGATGAGTGAATAGTGGTTGAGTATGCTCGCGTTTCTGCGATAGAGTAATAACTCTGAGGACACGCTTCTGGAGCAATATTAACGGTTTCAGATGAGTCATATATGTGTTTCCCCAGAGGATGTTACAGTAGGATAGGTATGGATATATCATCGAATAATATAAGATATGTAGTGTTTTCTTATTTACTGAGTTTTTGATAAAGTTAATAACCCCAGTGTTTCTTGCCACCTTCTTACAAATGTAGTCAATATGGTTTGTCCAGTTTAGTTTATTGTTGAAGAAAACTCCGAGGAATTTGAAACTATTTACTAATTCAATCTCTTCACCGGATATAAATAGCTGTGGCACGTGCCGCAGGCGCTGCTTGGTGGGATTTATTATCATGAATTTGGTTTTCTTTACGTTTAGTGATAGTCGATTGGCACAAAACCAAATATATAGTTTTTCCAATTCCTGTGACATAACAGTGACAGCACTGTCGAGGTGTTTAGAAGTATAAACAACACTGGTGTCATCAGCAAAAAGAATGACCTTAAGTAAATCAGTGGCATTATTAATGTCATTAATATATAGTAAAAATAGAAGGGGTCCAAGGATAGATCCTTGGGGTACTCGACAAGTGATATTCATGGAACAAGAAAGCATACTGTTATAGTAGACACATTGTGATCTGTTAGATAAATAGCTTCTGAACCACTTATTTGCTGTGTCGCGAAAACCATAATGGTGTAGCTTAGTGAGCAGTATGTCGTGATTGACAGTGTCGAAAGCTTTGGAAAGATCCAAGAAAGTAACTGTACTATATTCTCTAGATTCCTTGGCAGTGACCTATATATCATACAGAGAAATCGCCGCGTGAGAGGTTGAATGATTAGATCTAAATCCATACTGAGTGTCAGATATAATATTGTTTTTCTCTAAGAAATCTGCCATCCTTTTTATTGCGAGTTTCTCAATAATTTTACTTAGAGCTGGTAATACAGATATTGGTCTATAATTAGAAAAAAGGTTTGTTTCACCCGATTTGAATATTGGAGTCACTTTGGCTGATTTAAGAGAATCTGGGACAATACCCGATCTAAAAGACAAGTTCGTAATGTGTGCAAGTGGAGCAGAGACAGATTTGGCGACGAGTTTGACGAGAGACATAGAAATACTGTCCAAACCCGGTGAGGCCGACTTCGAAGTCATAATGATGTTCTGAACATCAATGGAAGTTGTTGGGGTAAATTCAGAATTTTCGGGAGTAGAGGGACCGAGAAATTCACAGAAGCTTGGAGGGACTGTAGGGATATTAGAGTTCATGGTGGAAGCCACGGTGCTGAAATACTCATTAAATTTATCTACTATGCTTTGACTATCTGTGATTTCATTCCCATCGACAATAAACGATTTAGATATGGATGTGTCTTTCTTGCGATTCATTAACTGGCTGAGAGTTTTCCATGTACTTTTTATATCCTGGTTGGATTCATTAAACTTTTGTTCGAAGTAATTTTTTTTGGCCAGGCGAATACTGTGGATCAGTTTATTCCTATAAGTTCTGTACTCTTTATGTGAGGTTTCGTCCCGAGAAGCGAGATATTCGCCATAGAGTCTGTTTTTTTCATGGATGGAAGTAAGAATCCCATAAGTGATCCAAGGTTTGATAATCCGCTTAGGAGAGACTTCAAAAGTTGCATACGGAAAACACTCGTTATATATGGAGTCAAACTTTGTGAGGAAATTATCTAGAGCACTGACAACATTGCTTTCTTGGATAACATTGTCCCAAGCGGTGTCATTTATTACCTGTCTAAAAGTATCTTTAAGTTCAGGAGTGACTCGGCGGTAGGATATAGTTTTTGTGGAGGGTGTGCAGATGGGAGAAGATTTTAGTATGTGGAAGATGGGAAAGTGATCAGTGATGTCGGTTAAAAATATCCCAGATAGTAAGTTATCTTCGTGAAAGTTTATGAATATGTTATCTATTAATGTTGCTGTGTGTGACTTAACTCTGGTAGGTTTGGTTATTTTGGGGAAGAAATAGTAGGATTTCAGAAGGTCAAGGAAGTCTTTTGATGGTGTATGAACATCAGTTTTGAAGAGGTCGATATTAAAATCTCCCATCAGGATGCACTTATGCTTTTCAATGTCAGATGTTTTCATGATGTCAGCTAAATGGTGGTTGAAAATGTTCAAGCTCTTGCCAGGCGGTCGATAAAATATACCAATAATGTATTTGGTATTATCAAAATCAATTTCGAGAAACAGTGATTCAAATTCGCCATTGTCATCACAGGATGACAGGTCGTCGCGAACTTTGCAAGATTGAATGGTATCCTTAACATATAAGACCGCCACCCTTTCTTTTAGTTCGTGAGGAAGGGAAAGGTTTATATCCAGGTATATCGAATAGACGTTCAGACACAGGATCCAGCCAGCTTTCAGAAAATCCCAGGATAGAAAATTGGTGATTCAGATTCTGAATGAATCCAGTAATTTCAGAAAAATGTTTTCTTAGACTCCTAGCATTTAGGTGTAAACACGATAAAGATCCACTGTTATTTGCGTTGTTTACTTCTGGCTCTTCTGCAAAACATGTTTCCGTAAAATAGTTGGACTGATGGGAGTTAATATTCTGCCAGTGAGAAATTTCATATTCATTGTCATCTGTATGCGTTTTACAATGATCTAAATCATTTAATTCGATTGGATTGAAACATTTGTTGCTTAGAAATGAAAGGTCTATTTCGGAATGAGTGACGGAGTTTAGTTCAAATTCTACCGGGAGAATGTTTTCATTGGAGAACGGTGGGAACCATGTTGGGCCAGGGAATGGAAAATCTTCATTACATTCATCACAGTCATCCATTGGGGATTTTTAGGTTTAAATTAACGAATAAATCCAGTTTCAAAATGCAAGATAAGGTAATAAAATACACCCATTTCTCAAAGATAAACATATATACAAAACAAAGACGCAGAAGAAAAACACCTATATACAGATACAACAAGAACATTACAATAACTCGAAACCTCCGTGGCATTTGAACGGAGGGCTCCCGGTTAGAAAACAAAAACATAGGTTAATTGTTTGTACTTTGTTTAGGTAGTTGTATGCAAGTGAATAGTCAGAGCGGCGTGGTGTTAAATACACACCTTAGCAATTGACACAATAAATGATTTGCAGGAAATCTGATATACAAAGGAAAAAATCACAAAAAAGGTTTTGATGACGCTTGCGAAGCAAACACCGGCATGCGGCATTTAACAAATTTACATATTAATTAGAGTCCTAGAGTAGAATGGGCTGACCATAACATCGTATGTCAAGCCAGAATATAAAGTACACACATCTGATGGGTTTACTCAGTTACATTACAATGCTATACATTTCTGTAGGTTTAAAATCATGTGTCAGTTAAAAGTGAATTAGATAAAAAAAACTGAGTCACATTTTGCCTGAAGCATAGATTTGGAAACTAAACATTCGTTTGAGCATCAGCCTCGCAGTAAGGTACCCCTAGAAGATTCCTGGAGCCTATTACTAGCCAGAAAATGCTGTTTTTGGGGGGGGGGGGCATGCATAAGTTTGGAACTGAACATACAGGATCATGAGTGGGATTGATACGTACAATCAAGTGACATGCTTTCATACGTAAATTACCTGTGTAAACGTAATCTGTACATGAAAACACATGCAGGGTTTCAACACTGTCTGAAGGCAGAGGAATGGTTAGAAGTTAAGGGTCATGCAGTAACATACAATCGTCAGTGTGAGCACATTTATACAATACAGGAATTCTGGTTCTTTATACTAAGGTTGTTATTGTGTAGTCCAGTAGAGTAAGAAACCTGTTGAATTAAAGCCGGTACATGTTCGCCCCCTCCCCTTTTTACGAGAGTGCTAGTGGACTATGCGCTGGGCTGCTACCTGTCAGTCTGCACGAGATGTCTCGTAAATAGAAGCTGGTAAAAGTCGAGTTGGCTGTGCCTGCGCAAGACTGGACTATATCATCTAACGATAGGTTTCTCCACAGGTGCCAGGAAATCGTGCGAAGATACTGATGCTAGTAGAGAAGGGGCACCCATTGCAAGTTGATACGCCTCGTGAATCATCTTCAGCCAGGGTGCTATCATATACTTGGTAACATCGGATGTCACCGTCCAGTATAGTGATAGACATAATAGGCGTCTGAATCCCCTTGCTGGATTTGTGAAAATTAGATAATGGCGAATGGCTTTACTGGATAGAGATGGAGCTCATCTTCCAATCTGTTGGTGAAGTCCAAAAGTGCCGGAATCGAGTATAGGGGTTGTTCACAGAGGCCAAGACGAGTAGGCCCATTCCTTGTATGAACTCCGGGACCGGGTGGAAGAATGTTTTGGACCAACCCTCCGCTAAGATGTGGGACTTTCTCTCCAAAGCGTGCCGTTCAGATATCCCTGTTCCTAAGGTGAAGACCGTAAGGAAGGCTGTAAGATAGTGTTTTCACTGGACTTGACTGTAGCAAGTTCTAGCTCTCAGGACGACCGAAAAGGTTCCACCTGTTTGAGTTCGTCGAGGTTGTAATGCGATAGCTCGGAGTAGTGCAGAAATGCTGCCGGTCTGGCGGATGTCCACTCTCGTGGACAAGAGTAATACCTTGGCCAGGGTTGATCTGTATCTTTCAATGGCTCTAGCTGATGTTCACACTCGTGGACGGGCGTAACACTGTAAACATCACTAGTACTGGAACTGATCTGAAACTTCTTTCCAGATGTAGATGGAGTAAAAATCTGTTACTACCGAAGTAGAGGCAGCAACGGGATGGATTCCTCGAGACCGGCACTTGAAATAAGGCCACTTCGACTGGTACAGTTGAGGTGTGGAAGATCGGTTAGCTGATACCATAGTTTCCGCAACTGTTCTAGATGAAAGCTATTTCTGTGAGGTAATCTCGCTGAACTGCGATGCAGCCACAGTGGTACGATGAGAATTATGACGCAGTCATGCTGTGTGATCTTTAGAGGAACTTCCTGTATCATGGCGATCAATGAGGCGTCGCCGGCCAGGATTTGCAGATCTATGATGAATCTGACAAAGACTTGTAGTTCTGCTTCGGCTCTTGTCGCAAACAGGTCTCTCAGAGGTTATCTCCAACGATGGAAATCTGTTGGAATACCTCTTTGTGGGGCGCCACTTCGTCTGGATGATCTTGTCTGGACGGGATAAGTTATCTTCGATGATGGGATAGGCTGTCCGCTGTCCGTCGTCCTGGTGTGTGGCGGCCCGTCTTTGGCATTGTGGGTTGTGTCCAGTGGAGTAAGGTCCTGGTTTCCTGGAATTCTAGCCACAATCCGGACCCCCCCCCCCCCACTATTTGCTTGTGGGAAAGATGACTATCGAGTTGTCGAAGGTCACGAGACGATCCCTGGAGTTGAGTGTTCTGGTGTCTATGCGTGGAACCCGTCGTGTGGTCGGCAGTGTCTCGGTGTCCCAAGCGTGGGATCCGTCGTGTGGACGGGCCACCGGAACCGATGAGTTGATGGCTTGCTTCAGAGGTACGGCTGACGGAGGGACTGTAGTGGCTGTATCTGTAAACGACCACATTGCGTGATGTCTTGCACTGATGTCAGCAGTCCCAGTAAATTCTTGCAAATGCACCAAAGTTTGCAAGCTACCTGATTGTCAATGCCTGGCAAATGGCCTGAAATGCACGGTCACATGTAAGTTACAGACCTGTGACAACATGGCTGATGAGGACTTCCAACAAGATCAGGATGATGATACGTCTGACGATGATGATTGTGATGACAACCAAAATTAGTTGTACAGTGAACTACAATGACTCGTGCGAACTCTTCATTTTGTAGCTACTTGATGAAGATGAAAGATTCGTTGCAGAACTGCTTGTTTCCCTCTTAATTATATCATGCTCGATTTGGAGGATACCAAACATGTGTAGGGTGGTATGCGGGGAGGTGGTGGTGGTGGGGGGGGGGGGGGGGTGTTGAAGGGACTTTATTCTGCCAAATATTCGGTGAGTACACATGATGTTACTATCCAAACTATATATTTCGGTCGAGCTCTACCAAATAATGTCAAGAAATCCAAGATGGCCCTCATGATGGAATCACGATGGCATCACGATCTTGGAAGGTAATTATGGTCTTTAATTTGGTTTTTATTTTCATATTTCTTCCTAAAGAACTGCAAAAACTAATAAAAATGATAGATACTACTCAGCTTTGGCAAAATAAATTACTTTCGTGAGCTTACAGCCAAATTAACTTGGGCAAAAGATGGACTTATTAAGTTCACAAATGTGATTTTCTGGGGACACCATGCGGCCGCCATTTTGAATTTTCCCATGAACATTTGCGCCTAGAATACTGCAATTAGGCTAAACATGGCCTAAACTATTCAGTCAGGCATAAACTAGTCAGCCAGGAAGTTTCAGCTTGCTAGCTGTTTTCTATACCGAAATAGCTTTACCGAAATATACCGAAAAGAAACTTTTAAAAAGTGCCAATAATTTCCCGCCTTGGTCAGGTAGGGTTACCGTTCATTGGTTGCCATATTATTCGGACTATGTTGCTACACCATACAGCACATGATCTGCTTCACTATATTAGATCAGCTATTGTGTAAAATTGGACAGGAATTGATCAGAAAGATAGACATGTAGCGTGACCAAGAGATCTTTCTTTGATCCTCATGGCTTTTCGTAGCTTTTGGGACGCCATCTTGGATTTACCCACTTTTTAGCCCACCATCACCAGGGCTGGGCTGTTCAAATCACTTTTCGTCCGTGGTCCGTCGTCCGTCGTCCGTCAGTCCGTCCGTCCATAAACAATTCTTGTTATCGCGATTTCTCAGGAACTACTGCATGGATCTTTCTCAAATTTGGTACACAGGTTCCCCTTGGGGTCTAGTTGTGCAAGATACCTTTTCTGGTCCGATTCGAAAATCCAATATGGCCACCAGGCAGCCATCTTGGATTTCCCCATGAAACCTTGTTATCGCGATTTCTCAGGAACTACTGCATGGATCTTTCTCAAATTTGGTACACAGGTTCCCCTTGGGGTCTAGTTGTGCAAGATACCTTTTCTGGTCCGATTCGAAAATCCAATATGGCCACCAGGCAGCCATCTTGGATTTCCCCATGAACCCTTGTTATCGCGATTTCTCAGGAACTACTGCATGGATCTTTCTCAAATTTGGTACACAGGTTCCCCTTGGGGTCTAGTTGTGCAAGATACCTTTTCTGGTCCGATTCGAAAATCCAATATGGCCACAAGGCGGCCATCTTGGATTTCCCCATGAAACCTTGTTATCGCGATTTCTCGTAAATACTGCATGGATCTTTCTCAAATTCGGTGCACAGGTTCCCCTTGGGGTCTGGTTGTGCAAGATACCTGTTTCTGGTCCGATTCGAAAATCCAAAATGGCCACCAGGCAGCCATCTTGGATTTCCCCATGAAACCTTGTTATCACGATTTCTTAGGAACTACTGCATGGATCTTTCTCAAATTTGGTATACAGGTTCCCCTTGGGGTCTAGTTGCGCAAGATACCTTTTCCGATCCGATTCGATAATCCAATATGGCCACCACGCAGCCATCTTGGATTTCCCCATGAAACTTTATCATGATTTCTCAGGATGTGCAAGATAACTTTTTTGACCCGATTCCAAAAACCAATATGGCCACCAGGCTGCCATCTTGGATTTCCCCATAAAACTTTGTGATCATGAATTCTCGGGCCATCCTGAATTTTCGTATTAAGCTTTATTCTCGTGTTTGGTAAAGGTCCTCCTTCTAGTATAGTTGTGCAAAACACCTTTTTTTAGTCAGATTTGAAAATTCAACATGCTCTCCAGGCGGCCATCTTCAATTTCCTGATAAAAATTTCCTCTTGAACCCTTGTTACTGTGTATCTTTAAATCTCCATAACCACGGAATGGGTCTTCCTCACATTCTGTACAGATGTTATAACCCCTTGCATCCTAGTTGTGCATTCATCGTTGTTTAGGTCCCATTCGAGACTTCAATGGGTGGGGGGGGGGGGGGGGAGCGGGGTGCAATCCCGGTAAAATTGCAACAGGCATCTTGACGTCCAGAACAGTGTTCTTGTCGTCCCAACAGGCAAAAATCCTGAATTCCCAGACGTTTTTCATTTCTGTGCCACGTACATTTCCAGTAAATCAGTGTCCTCTTTCGGTTGAATTTTTCGTCATGAAATAGCATAAATATATCCATCTATATATTTCTGAAACGAGTATTTCTTGAGGATTCCAAATATATTACTAAAATCAGATAATTAATGAGTACACTATCAGCTATTGACGGCCAACGAGCTATACTTCCGATGACTGCCAAAGATTTTCTGGAGGTAAAATAATCTCGTTTTCCGTCGAAATAACGACAGTCGCTGTTCAGTCTTTCGTTGTGAACAGGTCAGATTGATAAATTGTTCAATTATTGTATATTATTCCTTCTAAAACTACTTAAATCATTTTTTTAAATGCATGAACAATGATATTTACAACAATTCAGCATAAAATTGCGACTTTCATCTGCTGTATGAGAATTTCTCTCTCATGGATTAGAGGTACCTACCTGAAAACTCATGTTAATAACTGGTCCCGCACGTGCAGGGAAAGGTCACGTAACCCGCGAAACTCCTCCGAGTGAAGGGTCTTGAACCCCTCATTAGCCATGCCAGTTTTTGTGCCTCTCAAGAAATTACTTTCATATGAAATTAAAATAAACTGAAAAGCGTCCGAGAACTAATCCCAAGCCCGTAGTGAAGCTTGCCCCACTCTTCCCTACAGATTGGCAGAGACTGTCACTGGTTTAGGGATATTAATATGTTGTTTCTTATTTTTCTGGTCGTCGCCAATTTGTTTAAAATTGGACATGAGGCCGAAAATATATCATTAGCAATATAAACTCAGCAAGAGTTACCAAAGTGAACACAATGCGATTATAACAGATTGTAAACTAATAGACGTTTTAACTGAGCAGACAGCTGTGCCCATCTTAATATTGGCAGGATTTCAACTTGGGGCGTGAGGGATTTCTAATAGTTTTGATTGGCTGACTTGAGAGTATTATTATGGGATAGACGTTTTATGCTAAATCGGCAGCCATTTTGATAAAGTAAGTTTGTAAATCTGTATTGTTTATTCATAATTGACATAAAATAAATAGTCCCAAGCGTTTTAGCGGACAACACTGAACTACATAACCAACGGATAATTTCAATGATAACACTGATGAAACACGGAAGTACGGTACCGTAGTTTGGAATATTGTTCTTTTTTATGGAGGGCAGGCGCTTGTGATCATTGCAATGTTCAACTGTTCATGCCCGACCCGCACATGCGGCGACCAGTGCTTTTAGGCCTCACAGAAATGAAACTTGCAACGTGATTAAAACTGATCAGGGCAAAGCAGAATGTAAATTTTTATGAAAATTCGTGTAATATTTACAAAAACTTCTCTGTACCGAACATTATTTATGGCGAGGTCACGGACTTCAGACTTCTTTATTTAGCTAATCACAGCGCCCAACAGATTGAGCAGAACAATTACAGTACAGTAATGATTAGAATGATTCGCCGTATCAGCACCCCCCTCCCCACAGTAGCCTGGCCTGTAGGATATCGGACGGCCGATGTCCATGCATAATTATTTCCGGTTTGCTGCGATGTCAGTGTCATGTTGTGACGGCACAACAACAACAACTGTTTGTCCCAGATAATATATTCCGAGACGTTTTCGGCGATATTTCGGAGACAATTTATCGTACAGCATTGAAACTTCACACAGTATATGAACTAAAAAATACTAATTTTCCCCCCATATTTCATTAAAATCTGTTGGGAGTTGACGAAAATCACCAATACCTACCATGTTATTTGGGCTACGATGACGTTGATCTGCCAATGTTATAACATGCAGACTTAACCTACAAATCTCCCATCTAATTCTTGTTTTCATGATTTGTTGAGGATTTTATTGATACTTTGGAATAAAATTGGTACTTTTTATACGCCCGTCAATTTTGACGGGACGTAGGCCTATTATGGTATGGCGTCGTCCATCCGTAAACTTTTTCTCGTCAACGCAACTCATCCTAGAGTTTTCAGTAGATTCTTTTGATATTTGGTGCACGTGATCGCTACCATGTGTACATGCGCACACACTTTTCTTGGCTCGATTCGACGTTTTCTTGAGTTACTCCCCTTGATTTTCTTCTGAAATCCTTGTATTTGGAACCTACTGTCTTCGTCAATGCAACTCGTCTCAGAGTTTTCAATGTATTCTTCTGAAATTTGGTACACATGATCGGTAACATGTGTATATGTGCATGAACTTTTTTCAGCCCGATTCAACGTATTCTTGAGTTACTGCCCTTGATTTTGATCTGAAAATCCCTGTATTTCGCACCCACTGTCTTCGTCAACGCAACTCGTACCAGAGTTTTCAATGGATTCTTCTGAATTTGGTACACATGATTGGTACCATGTGTAGATGTGCATAAACTTTTTTCGGCTCAATTCAACGTTTTCTTAAGTTATTCCCCTTGATTTTGGTCTGAAATCCTTGTATTTGGCATCTACTGTCTTCGTCAACGCAACTCGTCCCAGAGTTTTCAATGGATTCTTCTGCATTTTGGTACACATGATCGGTACCATGTGTACATGTGCACGAACTTTTTTTCGGCCCGATTCGACGTTTTCTTGAGTAACTCCCCTTGATTTTGGTCTGAAATCCTTGTATTTGGCACCTACTGTCTTTGTCAACGCAACTCGTCCCATGGTTTTCAATGGATTCTTCTGAAAATTGGTACACATGATCGGTATCATGTGTAGATGTGCACGAACCTTTTTCACCCCGATTCAACATTTTCTTGAGTTACTCCCCTTGATATTAGTCTGAAATCCTTGTATTTGGCACCCACTGTCTTTGTGAATGCAACTCGTCCAAGAGTTTTCCATGGATTCTTCTGAAATTTGCTACACATGATTGGTATCATATGTAGATGTGCACGAACCTTTTTCAGCCCGATTCAACGTTTTCTTGGGTTACTCCCCTTGATTTTGGTCTGAAATCCTTGTATTTGGGACCTGCTGACTTCGTGAACGCAACTCGTCCCAGAGTTTTCCATGGATTCTTCTGAAATTTGGTACACATGATATCATGTGTAGATGCGCCTGAACTTTTTTCGAACCAATTCGACGTTTTCCTGAGTTAATCCCCCTTGATTTTAGTCTGGAATCCTTTTATTTGGCACCTGCAGTCCTCGTGAACGAAATTCGTCCTAGGGGTTTCATTGCATTCTTTTGAAATGATTGGTGCACATGTGCACAAACTTTTTTCGAGTTGATTCCACAGTTTCTTCAGTTACTCCCCTTGATTTTGGTCTGAAATCTTTTATTTGCCGCCTACTGTCCTCGTGAATGCAACTCGTCTCAGACTTTTCGATGGATTCTTTTGCAATTTGGTACATATGATCGGTACCATGTGTAGATTTGCACAAACTGTTTTTGAGCTGATTCGATGTTTTCTTCAGTTACTCCCCTTAATTTTAGTCTGAAATCCTTGTATTTGGCACCTACTGTTATTTCAACCCCATTCATCAGGCTAATGAGCTTGCTTTTGCAGCTTATACTAACACAAATTTTGTTCTAAAGTTACTGATACATACATAAGCGTATACCGGGGGTGGGGGAATATGCACTCCCGCAGAGTAGGAGTAACTGGTGTTCTACCTGCTCCTACAAATACCACTCCAGGCCCCTATGTAACCCCCCCACCCCCCTCCCCGCCCCCGCCCAACTGATTTCCAAACTTGCCTACACTACTTTATACAACAATGATGACTTATACATGTACAGCATTATGACTGTTGCAACAATACAAACAACATACCGTCCAAGTAGATTCATTGCATTGTTAACCTTTGTCTGTAAAAATATTCAGGAGATAAAATTGTTGTTTATCAACTATGTTTTTTACGGGCGTATTTTTGGTTCAATTGAAAACTTGTTAGTTTATCTCCTGTGTGAAGTTTCAATATCGTCCAATAAATTGCCTCCAAAATATCGCCGAAAACATCTCGGATATATTATCTGGGACAGACAGTAAATTTGTCAAATTGTCACCATCATACGTTGACATTAGCCATACAAGTTTTTGTGGATGTATATATTTCACAGCATGGGAGGGAAACGCAAATCCTCACGTCGACAGGCTGAGCAACAGAAGTCACGGATGAGACAGAGGAGGGCGGAGAATTCTCATTCGTCATTCCATGGTCTGGAAGAACCATGATCCCTTCTGGAGGGAAAATCTTCAAATGCCCAGAGGTTGACAACTCCTCAGGGAAGTCTGTCCATCCCACACGGGGATGTCCCACCGAGGTCTGATTCGCATCCGTGCGTCTGTACACCATCGAGTGTGCCACCATCAGCTACACCGGATAGTAGAATTGATGGTGCAGGGCAGACGACCGCCACTGACTTAACCTTCCGTTTGCACCTCACCGAGGGTGCCATTGCCACCGTGCAATGCAGTGGTGTCGAAATTATGTACAAAAGTTGCAAGAACTGAGAACAAACGAACAAATCAAACCACTTCAAGAACTATGAACAAGCTATTGAATAAATCTATTACAAACACTGAACATACAAAACCATGCAAACCTTGCATATCTGAACTTCCTGTTGATAAACAAATGGACAAAATATTTGTTTCCACACATGACACTCATCATGATGATGTTGTAGATGCTGAAGGAGAACATGAGTCAGCAAAAATGTGTCCGGGTATAATTTCACAACATAGATTCGAAGGAAACACAGATATTTCGAGTTTGCCAGTACCAATACAGGGTCATTTCGACCAAAGCCATCCAAGATTTCAGGACAATGCTGGTAAACAGTGTGTAATGAATAGTCTATCAGCTCTCATATACAGTCAAGAGAAACCAACAACAATTTGGACATCAAATGGCGTAGACAAGATACTTGTAAATGGAAACGAAATGTATGAATTTTTGCAGCGAAGTAGCACAATCCATCATGAGCTCCTAATATACAAATGGTAATCTGTACAATTTTGCATTTCAAGAATCGCTGATGGGAACACTGGGCAATACGAGAGAAAGCCTAGATGAACTGCAGTTCTTAACACTGGCTGAAGCATTACATGCTGCTTTACTTCAAAACAGTAGTGATGCTGCTATTGTAACATTCAAAGGAAGTACATTCATTGTAATTAAGCAGAATAACATTTACTGTGTTAGCGACTCTCACTCTAGAAACTTGACTGGTTCTGTTGATCCAAATGGATCAAGTATCGTGCTGCATTATAGTGACATACACGATGTATTTGAACATTGTTTTCGTCTAGCACAATCAATGGCTTATCGGCCAGATGATCTTTTTGAAG
The DNA here is from genome assembly GCA_036873755.1 of Hanleya hanleyi. Classification (NCBI taxonomy): domain Eukaryota; kingdom Metazoa; phylum Mollusca; class Polyplacophora; order Lepidopleurida; family Hanleyidae; genus Hanleya; species Hanleya hanleyi. The sequence continues at coordinate 28,382 of JAVTVY010011835.1, read as the reverse complement.
TAACAGCTCTCAGGATATTGAGGATAAGTTCAGACAATTGTACTGATCAGACACCAAAGAGTTCTGAGAAGACTACAGGATTGACTGAAGAAACGGCAAATGATAGACTTCTGTTATATTTTCAAGATCACAAAAAAAGACAAATATTAAAGAAGAAAAGTTCGTCAACTGACCATAAAAGTGACAAAACAATACATTCTTGTACACGGCGAGAGTACATGCGTACGTACATGAAGAAAATGAGACAAAGAAGTTCAAAGAAAAACATATTGAAAGAATCTGACAAAAGACGCAAATCAAGTGCTAGAGAAAAATATCCAGAAAAGCACAGATTAATAGATGTCCAAAGTAAACGGAAATCTAGGGAAAATGAACCAGAAAAGCAAAGAGTAATAGATGTCCAAAGTAAACGGAAATCTAGAGAAAATGATCCGGAAAAGCACAAGGTAATGAATGTTCACAGTAAACGGAAATCTAGGGAAAATGAACCGGAAATGCACAGGGTAATCGATGTGCACAGCAAACGGAAAGCAAGGAATGATCCAAGCTTCTTAATGATTGAAAAACAAAGTAAGAGAACAGCCAGGGGAAAAGAACCGGAAAAGCACAGATTAATAGATGTCCAAAGTAAACGGAAAGCAAGGAATGATCCAAGCTTCTTAATGATTGAAAAACAAAGTAAGAGGACAGCCAGGGAAAAAGAACCGGAAAAGCACAGAGTAATAGATGTCCAAAGTAAACGGAAAGCAAGGAATGATCCAAGCTTCTTAATGATTGAAAAACAAAGTAAGAGAACAGCCAGGAAAAAAGAACCGGAAAAGCACAGATTAATAGATGTCCAAAGTAAACGGAAAGCAAGGAATGATCCAAGCTTCTTAATGATTGAAAAACAAAGTAAGAGGACAGCCAGGGAAAAAGAACCGGAAAAGCACAGAGTAATAGATGTCCAAAATAAACGGAAAGCAAGGAATGATCCAACCTTCTTACTGATTGAAAAACAAAGTAAGAGGACAGCCAGAGAAAAAGATCCGGAAAAGCACAGGGTGATAGATCTGAAATGTAAGCGGAAATGTAGAGAAGATTCACAGTTTTTAGAACAAGAAAGATTGTTGAAGAAAAAAGCCAGACTTGATCCATTGTTTTCACAAGCGGAGTCAAAGATTTGACCAGAAAGAGACAACTGCGACAGGATAAAACTTTCCTCATGATTGAAAGAATGAAACAATCTGAAAGAAGAAGGCATGTTACACAAGAAGAAAAAGCGTCGGACAGAAAACGAAAATCAGAAGATCGAAAGAGCCAAGAGTATTTTCAGCATGAAAAAGAACAATGCAAAAAAAGACGTTTCGGACATGATATAGACGGATGTATCAATGCTTTCTATAAAAAAAAATCAGAAAAAGGACCAGAATATGTATGTACCTGTTGTCATCAAACATGGTTTAGAGAAAGTGTAACAGAAAGTTGTCCTGTTCCTATATTTCAAACATATAAAGATTTCTATACAGGATACAAATCTGTAGATGGAAAGGAATGGCTTTGTCACACATGCTTATCCACATTAAAGAAATGTAAAATTTCAAAACTCTTTGTTGCCAATGGGATGACCTGGCCTGATAACCCCCCCCCCCTCCCGAGTTGAACGTGTAGCGCTTAGAATACCCTTTATGCAGATAAGAGAATTACCGAGGTGGGCAGTATTCAACAAAAGGCAATGTAGTCAACGTCCCGATTGACATTCAACCGACACTGAATGCATTACCAAGACAAATGGATGAACATTTCACAGTGTCTGTAAAACTGAAGAAAAGACTTTCATACAAATCGTGTGTGTTTTCTGAAAATGTGCGACCAACTGTTGTACTCACAGCTTTACACTGGCTTATGAACAATAGTGAGCTGTATAAGAATTCTGGTCTGGCAATTGATAAGAATTGGGTTAACGAGACTACCAATAGTGCTCAAGAAATTGTTCAAGAATTTACCAGATCACAAAACTTAAACGGCGGACTTGCACATAGTTGTTCAGACACTGCAGATGGTGAACAATCTGAAATTGTTTATTCAGAAGAATTTACTGATCCTGAAAACGAGTTAGAAAACCAAGATACATTTATCGAGTATTGATGATCGCATTCAAGGCAATTCCGACACACTCATCGACCAAACAAATCTTGATACCAACAAAGGCCTAGTTTTAGCCCCTGGTGAAAGACAACAACCACTTAGCATTTATCATGATAAAGATGCCGAAGTACTCTCTTTTCCAACAATATATTGTGGACAGAAAAGATTAGAAAACAATGACCGGCAGTACCTGTATCTTACAGTGATGTTTCAAAATGGGAACTGCGAAGTGTTGATCGAAGAGCCGCAACATGTGTTCAAAATCTCTTTTTCAAACTGAACAAAATACAAAGGAAACAAGTGGTTGATAAAGTCAACTTAGCTGTTCGAAGGAAGAAAAGTGAAGGAAAGAAAATTACAGCAAAAGAAGCGCGAAATCCTGAAATTGTTGACAAGATAGTTAACTTGAATGAAGGTTACTACATTTTTAGAACACTTCGTAATTCTCCAGCATACCTTTCTTCAAGAAAAAAGGATGTATTTGCTATGATTAGACAATTAGGACATGGTTTATGTCATTATCTTCAGCTGATACTCGTTGGGCAGAGTTACTTAAAACTTTAGCTGTCTTAGCTGGTATGCCGTGTTCCGATAAAGACATAGAAACTATGACATGGTCTGACAAAGTCAAACTTGTTCAAAAAGACCCTGTAACAACGTCCAGGTACTTTGACCACAGAGTGCAAGTATTTGTAAACACTGTACTTAAAAGTGAACACTCTCCAATTGGAACTGTTACAGATACATTCCAACGCATTGAATTTCAAAATCGAGGCTCGCCACACACTCACATGATAGTATGGACAGAGAATGCACCAAAGTATAATGTGGATTCTGAGGACAACATTGTTCAGTATGTTGACAAATATGTGACTTGTTCCCTAGATGTCGAGGAAGACCTAAGAGACTTGGTTCAACTGCAAATTCACAAGCATTCGAAAACATGCAAGAAAGGTGGTAGATCTGTCTGTAGATTTGGCTTTCCTCTTCCACCCCTAAAAAAGACAATGGTCTTAGAACCACTAGAAAATGATGTCGAGGAGTACAGGAAAAAATACTCAGAAATACATGATAGAATGAACGAGTTCAAGGACGGATGTGATATGTCATACGAACAATTTCTAAAAGATGTTGTGCAAATGGAAGAATCAGAATATATTAAATGCATACGAAGCTCTCTCAAAGGGCTTAAGGTGTTTTTGAAAAGAAAACCATCAGAGATGCGTGTAGTTATTACAATAACGTTGTGCTTAGCGCATGGAGAGCAAACATGGACATACAATTTGTACTTAACCCCTATGCCTGTGCAATGTACATTGTTTCCTATATCAGCAAATCACAGCGAGGTATGAGTACTATGCTAGAACAGGCATCTAAAGAAGCAAGAGAGGGAAACATGGATCTCAAGAGGCAGGTTCGACATAATGGAAACCAGTTCCTTAATTTTGTTGAAATAAGTGCCCAAGAAGCATTCTATCTCGTGTTACAGATGCCACTGACACGAGCATCTCGTGAAGTAGTATTCATCAATACATCTCCTCCAGACCAGCGAGTTTTTCTCTTAAAAAATGAAGAACAGCTGGAACAGCTTCCAGATGACTCGACAGACATTGAGTCTGACAACATCATCAAGAGGTATGCAAAAAGACCCCAAAAAATCGAAAAATGCTGTCTCGCTGATTATGTTTCCGGGTTAGAAGTGAAGTATAGACAAAAGGAACCTACTTTTGAAGTTGAATGCAATGATGATGATAAAAGTCATTTACCGGCATCTGAAAATAACGTAGAGACAGACAGTGATACAGAGTTCGGTGATACACATATTGTGATGAAATTGCGAGGTGGCATAACAACCAGAAAAAGGAGGGACCCAAAGGTCATACGATATGTAAGATACAGCAGGAGCACAAATTCTGAGAACTTCTACAGAGAAAAACTTCTTCTATTTATGCCATGGAGAGATGAAAACAAAGATCGACACATGAAAGTCATTACCAACATAAAAGTGAAGAGATTTTACTACTGCTGCAAAAATACGAACACCATGTTGAAGAATTAGATCTAGCGAGGCAACAAGCTGAACAAGACCTGGCCACAGAGTTTGATATATTAGCACCCAACACTGAACAAGTGCAAGCAGAAGATGCTGAGCAATCTACCAGTCAGTCAGAGGAGTTTATCCACTTCATTCCCCCGACACAATCCCAGAGCACAGCAGATATTGGCCAAGATCTTGATTTACCTGATATCTCTGTATCTGTTGAAACAAATTCAGTACTGCTTCCAGATGATGAATACAGGGCTTTGCTCCGAACATTAAAGGTTACACCAAATGACTCTATACTACTTTGCATTCAAACCTACCCAGTAGTGTTCCAAACAACAAATTAGTATTTTTTTCTCGAATAATGTCGTCGAAGTGGGTTTTAGGACACGAATAGCACACATGTGGGGGAAAACGTATTGGAGCCGTGACCTCTGGTGCATGACGTCACAACCTGATTACGATTGCGCCCTAAACGTCATAGTCTATGACGTCGGGCGTTGTTACGAAAGATTCACCCAACTGTGGGAGTTCTAGCGTGATGTCGCTGACATTTTGACGTCACAACAGGCATCTGAGCGAGATCGTAATCAGGTTGTGACGTCACAGGTCAAGCGGTCACAGCTTTCGCGGTTTTGAAAGGGGCATGAAATTGTCGCACTTTACTGCTGCTATTTCCAACCTTGGGCAGTTTGAAAACATACAAAAATGTAAAACAAGTCTATATAATCACCTCTACAACAATTTAGCACAAAAAAGTAGCAGATTTTGAGACCATTTTGTATAACCTTTAAACAACGAGAATTCTTCAATCACGTTGTACAATGGATATCTACAAAGACTGATCCCGTTTACGCATTCCTGTCAGGTGGAGCAGGCGTTGGTAAATCTGTAGTAATACAAGCTCTCTACCAAACACTACATAGACTTCTAAATTCCAAAGATGGTGATGACCCAGATACTATAAAGATCTTACGAACAGCATTCACAGGAAAGGCAGCCTACAACATAAATGGAGTAACAATAGCCTCTGCTTTCCACAAGAAAATGTTCCAAACACAACAGCATATGTACAGTGATGAGCTAAATACATTTCGAACAACTTACAAAGACCTTGCTGTTATCATTATCGATGAAATCTCCATGGTTGGTAACAAGCTCTTCGCTTTCATGCATGACCGACTACAAGAACTAACAGGTACCAACCGAGATTTCGGAGGGATAAGTATAATAGCTGTCGGAGACTTTTATCAGTTATGTCCTGTAGCAGATTCATGGATCTTCTCTGATTTGTCTGTCGGTCTAGCAAGCAACTTATGGAAAAAACATTTCCAAATGTTTGAACTCGTCGAAATTATGAGACAAAAAGATGACTTGCCATTTGCTGAGATGTTAAACAGATTATGATTCAATCAACTCCAACCAACAGATAAAGAAATTATCACATCTCACACGATTTCTACAACATCTGTAAACTATCCAAGGAAAACTCTGCATTTATTTACAGAGAACAAGAAAGTTGATAACTTCAACAGCACATTGATACAAGATCTGAAAACTACAAAAGTAGATGTCTTCGCCGATACAGATATTATTTCCCCCGTGAGCATGAACAAAGAGACTAAGATCCACTTGGTAGAAGAAATTAATAAGATAGACAAACTCAACCAAACTGGAAACCTGCCTAGTCTGCTGAAACTTGCGGTTGACATGACATATGATGTAACAGTCAATGTTGATGTCGATGATGGATTGGCAAATGGTGCATCAGGAATTCTGAAACACATCGAGTACAAAGGAACATCTAAGAGACCAGCCATTGTATGGGTGCTTTTTACTGATACAAACGTAGGTAATAAAAGAAGAAAACAATACAAACATCTCTATTGTACAGATATTGATCAGCAATGGATACCAGTATATGAAACAAAACGGACATTTCTTCATAACAAAAAAACTTACCAAAGAGTCCAATTTCCACTTGCCCCAGCTGCAGCTAGGACTGTTCACAAAGCACAAGGCACCACAGTTGATGAACTTGTTGTAGATCTAAGCTCCAGTTATAAACCCCCACATGTTCAATGAGAAAGCATTGAAAGTGGATGAAAAGGTACATCAAGAAATGGAAAGACTTCACAAGAATCCACTTCAGTTGTGTTACACACCTCTGTACAGTATTGACAACTCCCAGGTAAAACTACTGTTCAACAATGCTAGATCCCTGTATTTACATATAGAGGATATCAAGAGTGACCCAAATATACAGAATGCAGACTTAATTGGAATTTGTGAGACACGTCTTGTAAATACAGACAGAGCTGATCAGTATGAGCTGTCAGGGTTTCAAATGTATAGATTAGATGAAGCCCGGCCATCCAACATGACCAGACCATTTCATGGACTAGTCGCATACATAAAGGATGATATAACTGTGAAGAAGATCAATTCTCACATCTATGACAACGTTGAATTTATCTTCATAGATGCACAAATCAAAAGAAATGATGTTCAAGTTATATTCATCTACAAAACACCAAAACTGTCAGATATACAACTACAACATGTTGTACGCAACAATATCCAGCCATTCATAAATACACAGAAACCGACTTTCTTTCTTGGAGATTTTAATATGAATTTGCTGGAGAAAGATAATACATTTGTACATTTCATGGAACATGAATTATCACTTACCCAGTTAATCACTGAACCTACAACTGTAAATGGGACATTACTCGACCACGTCTACACCAGTGAAAAGAGTGTGCAGGCTGGCGTAATACCAACTTATTGGTCTAACCATGGATTTGTATTCTGTGCATTTACATCCGTTCATTGAAAGTCATCTCTTTATCAGCCAACATATTTCATAGCAAATCAGACAACAATCACAAATGAAAAACGAACGAATTTCAACACGAAAGCAAGAACGAATTAGAGCATATTAGAAATTTACTATATGAATTTTAATACATCGATCATTCTAAGCATCTATTGCTTTCATCCATAAACAGATGTCCAATAAAGGGTCCCCATTCATAACCAATTACCAAATTAGTGTGATTTGTCACTTTTGGGCACCATATTACAAATATTTAAAATGCGGAAAATTTACACTGACTGGAGGCTTCTGGCACATACTTCAGCCAGTCCTTGCGTTACGCTCTACAAGTGTCCATGGGTGGCCTGCATAGGCATCTCCAAGATGCCTGGACTTTGGCATCACCAAGATGCCCTGAAATGGGTATCGTGAAGAAGAGATAGAGATCACCAGGATGCTCTGACGAGGTGTGGATTCCTGTACTTAATCTCTGGAGTGTCTGATGACAAGTGAGTACAAACCTTTTATTCTATTACATCACCAACGTCATGTAGTTGCCATACATTTCATTGCAAATTTTTTTTTCGTCTTCAGTAATGGCAAGTTATAGCCAGAAAAAAAAAATTAAAAGATAATTATTCCCTTCTCAATCAGTGACCTGTCATACATGAATCGGTTGCAAAAACTTCCATAGTCATGATAGTCTAAACCAATACATAACAGCCGTCTATTCCTTGAAGAGAGTTTTCACAAATTCCTGGGATTTAACAGATTTTTTTCAAAAATTTGGTACACAGGTCGCCATTGCGGTCTATTTATGCAACATGTATTTTTAGTCCCATTCAAAAATTTAATATGTATCCTTCTCTCAGATATATGACCCTCAGCTGCTTTCCAACCGGGAAACCTCATTCAGCGATATCCTCCGTCTCTATGGGTGTAACAGATGTCCGAACCCTCCCCATTCAGCTAAGGCTCCTGACGGGCACATATGTACTTCAGTCAAACAAAGCTGTGTTCAACCAGTTTTCTGTGGATCCAACCTGCCGGCTGTGCTCTGAACATCCAGAGTCGTGCATACATATCCTTGTCACATGCGACATCCTTCAGGACACCAGAGACAAATTTCTTGCTCTGATTTACAAAACTGTGTGCCGAGTGCCTCAAGACCGGCTCCAGAGGATATATCTGCCTTTATCATAGACCCTTCATCTCGTCTGAGCGACCCTGGGTGTGTCGCAAATGTGATGGTTGTTCTCAGCCGATACCTGTACACTCTTCATTATCAGAGAACTGAACTCTTGAACACTCTGTGATGTCATCTGTAACCTTACACGTGCAGTGCTCTAACACCTTCCCGCATATTCTACCTTTTTATATGCCTTAATGGACTTTCAATTCTATATATATATATGCACGTATAACACTCTTAGCATTGGAGGTGCTCCTATATACAGAAGGAATCTACGGACTATGGCCACCTACCTGCCATCTTTAATTTCAATCTACGGACTATGGCCACCTACCTGCCATCTTTAATTTCACAGTCAAACCTTGTTACCGGACATTTCATGTCGTTGCATTTGCCGACAGGTTGACCTCGACTTTATGATTTCTTAATAAATTCATATTGAACAACAAATTGTTCCTATTTATATGTTGGGTAACAGAAGACCTACTTTGTGTCTTTACCATTGCAGAAGTAAATTGCAGTGCAGCAAAGAAGTATCGATGTCACATGTGTTGAAGTTATACATCCGGCATTACCCCGGTCTCCCCTACTAAAACAGTTCTTTCAAAGACATTCGTCTGTAAACTTTCATTAACATGAAATGTTTCATTCTCAAAGAGCATTGTTTCACAAAACATTCACATCGCAATGTTAAGGACGTAGGCCCTACGGACTGGTTTAACTTTTAACTGAGATAAAAGATAAACAGTATAATTGCTTGTGCATGTAAATCCTACATCAAAATTGTCCCAGAGTCTTTAATTCCTTATTTGGTGACTGTCATGTACCTAAAATCATCCACATTGTGCGCAATATCATTTCGAACTCCACGATGACCACAATTATTTGGGCATGTACCATGTCAAGAACAAAAATGACCGAAACCACTACTGGTATGTCAAATAGGGAACTGATGAGTATTTCCTTGACTTCCCATACATCGCTCTCATTATATCGTTTCTCAAATATTTCTTTCGAAAAACAAAACAAAGAAACAGACAAACAAAATCAATCTTTCAAATCAACTTTACCATTTTCAGTAAATTACTTCCCTCCCCTATTTAAAGACAATACCATTTCTTCCCGCCCTTCTTCCCAAAATAATCCCCTGTTTATCAAGTCATTTCCTTGAAAAATAAAGACTAAAGCCAAACATGTTTCACACCATTGTATAATTTACCTTCCCCTTTTCGATCTTTTTTGCTCAAATTCGAAATTCTGCAAACAAAATTACAAATCAATGGTTTGTTCTTAGTAACAATGGACAAAAAGATCCTCTTGTTATTAGCTTATAATTATCGGACAATGGTGGGCGCCAAGATCCTTCAGGATCTCTCGTTATACTTAGCTACCACTCTGACATGGCCAGCACGGTTTTTTGTCACCTACAGGTATGACGCGATAAGAAAAACATCATGAAGCTCTGCCCCTCAAGATGGTACCAATAAGTCAAATTTCGGGTCCTAGCTCATGGACTATAGTGAGTTCTATAAAATGTCACTCACCGTTGCAACGACAACCAAATAATGCGGTTCCCAAAAATCGTGATTCACTTAATTTGAACGACAACCTTTCGACTTTTGAACTTGACTCCCTGACGCCATTATTTCTCGCTTGATTCAGTGTCCAGTCCCATGCCCTACATTCTACTTATACCGATATGGAAAGCTTATTGTATTTGAGCTGTGTACACGTTCTTTTTCCACCACTTCTGTATGCAGTTCTGAATAAGAACTTGCATTATTTTAATGCACCCTCTTTAGGGCCTTCTATTACCTGACGGTCATCATTTTCCATCGGATAACTTGATTGGGCTATTACATCATCGCTCTGGGATATTTATATCTAATACCGCCCAAGCCGATGTTAAAGGCCGTGAGGTCATGTTATTCAAGGCCACAGTGCTGCTCTGTAACACAACACAGACGCTATAAGCACTGCTAACACTAATATGTATAAGAAATCATATATAATCAGTCTCAGTTCGCACATCCAGTAGATATTTATCATCCAAATTTCTCTTTCTCCGTAAATGTTTGGTCTTGAAGCGGAATACCGTAAAATATATAAAATCTATTATTATATAATGAAATACCGTAGAATACATAAGAACTGTTTCTACAGCTTAGAGTAGATATGATATTTGGATCCTAACTATACAGCATCATGAAGTTTCTACCTGGAATGGAATGGGATGAGTTTGTACATTTTCATACCTCAGACTACCAAATTAGTGTACATGCATCAATCTCTGATGTACATCACATTTTCTAACTCAGGAAGCACTGGACATAGACGCGATTCAATTTATTTTTATGCTGAATGTTATTTGGAACCTGGGATTGCATTTCCACACATAAACCCTATATTCTACTGAAAATGTTATCCTTAAATTTTTCATACTGCATAAGGGTTGTAAAAGTTAGCTGCCAACCCGTTACACAAATTAATGCTTTTCCTTAGTATGAATTACTTTGTGACATATATGCCCGCGGAGCGGGTCATTTCATCGCTGATAACAAAATGCCGCGTCGCCCACGAATTTCATTCTCATTGTATGAGCTGCTGTACTCGTGCAAAAAATGTCCCTTTTTCTGTCGTTTTTGTCTGATACGGAAGTCCGGATCTTCAACTCGACACGTTAGGTACCATAGAGCTCAAGAATATTTTCAATGATAACACTGAAGAGTGCACGGAGTACTCAAAGTATGGAAGTTTAGCCAAAGTTTCTTTTCTCTGAGGTTTCTTCCTCTTTTCCCACATTTGTTAGAGGGAATGAACGTGGGTCTGCAAAGTCGGTTGTTCTCACGTTGATTTCTCGGACTTGAAACAGTGAACTGATCATCAGTTTGCATGGGAAAGCCCTTGTGCAAAAATACTGAATGGTTGGGGTGGGTTGGGGCGTGGGGTTTTGAGGAGGGGGGGGTGAGGAACTTCCTCAAGTCGACATTAGATGGAAGGACAAGAAAGACAAGAAAATAGTGTGAGAGGTTACAGGACAGAATAATATCCCACGTTCTATATGTGGAACAACTGACCATCACTCTTGTCTAAACCACAAAGTTTACCAAGGTAATATTAGACTGCAAAATCAAACCTTTATTCCTTGGTTTTCGTTCTGGCACGGTGTGTAAACGGAGAAAGGTGAGAATGGTTTCCAATCAACCAAGGTATGCGTGACTGGCTGGAGAGACACGAATTATCTATAGAACTACCAATACAGGAACTATAACATCTCTACAAACATTTGTACTCTTGACCTGTGCGGCTCCTTCGCGGCGAAAACCCCCCACATCGTATTCGCTAGTAGTATATAATGGGCCGACTAACCCTCGGAATATGTGTGATGGTAAAACGGGATCATGGAGTGTGGTGTGGGAGGCGGGTGAGTAATATGCTCGTACCTTTCGTGAGGACAAAACAGTAGAATGTAATAGGAGAGTTCGAGCACAGGGAAGCCGGGGAAGCCGATGACGTCGTGACGTCATAAATAGGTCGAAGTCGTGCAGTGTTCGTCTATCGATAGTGTCATGACCATAGCTCAAAGGGGTTGTAGATCAACGTCTGTTCACCGGACCGCGACAATAGCCCGAGGTGTTTGCGGTGTTTTATGTCCGCTCAGCGGGCCGTGTCTATAGCTTTTTTGCGGTGTTCGAGGTTACGGTCTATTTATGGAGCCATACTTATAGCCCGAAGGTGCGGTGTTCATCGTCTATATATATAGAGCTATAACCCGGAGGTTCACCGAACCGTGGCTATAGCGTGAGAAGCGTTTGCGGTGTTCTATATCCGTTCAGCGATCCGTGTCTATAGTTAGCGATGGAGCGTGACTAATGAAAGCAGGCGGCTAATTCGGGACCGAAGTCGTATTCATCCCTATGTTGATAGTGTTTCATGAAGCCTGAAATACGTAAATTCCTCAGTTATGCCCCTAGGGCGTCCAAATTTCGTTTCGGAGTATAAAAAAAATTCGATTTTTTTTTTTTTTTTTTTTTTTGGACTGCCGATTTTCGTCGAATTTTCTATAAATTACCCATGTCGATATCTCGGGAACTAAGAGGGATAGAGACTCGCGGCTTACGGCGTCTTGTTCCTCTCGTATAGATGCACAATAAAGGTCCTATACAATTTTATCGCCCGACGGTAACTTTCGCCGCAATTAGACGATAATCGGTGTCACATGATTTGACCATTTCTCGGGAAATAAGCGACATACACACACGCTGTTTATGGCGTTGTATTCCTGGTGTCGAGGTCTACCGTAAAGCTCCTATCCTAATTTATCGTATCTGTATAACTTCCGCCGCTATTCGGCGTCGAAAATTATTGCTTTGTAGCTTACCACAAATAGGTCCCTACAGCGTCGTACCTTGTACCCGTGGATACGTGTGATTGATCACTTTTCGCGGTGTTCACGAGTGCCTATCGAACCATACGAAAATATCTTATTTTAGAAACAATATTATAGTAGTAGGAGGGGGGAGGATGTGTGTGTGTGTGTGTGTGTGTGTGTGTGTGTGTGGTGGAGGAGGAGGAGGATGTGTGTGTGTGTATGGTGGAGGTGGAGGAGGAGGGTGTGTGTATGTGTAGTATGTGTGTGTGTGTATGCGGTCATATAAGGTCGTTTGTACACCATTCGCCTCAGTCTGTATCCATCATCTGACCAGGTACCATGTCGAGTACATGTACGTTTTGTGAGAAGACACTCTCTCGTCCCGATAGTATGCTCAGACATATTCGTCTAATGCATAGACAAGAGACACCACCGAATCTCGCTAAACGTCCACCAAATAGAGTAGAGCAGCCCTATACCATGACGGAGAGTGGTCCTACGGTATGTGGAAAGACGTCCCGGGCGCTAGCGCATGAGGAACTCGTGAAAGAAGAAGCGCGACAACAACTGCCACCTCGTCCAACCCCAATTGATATTCCATCAACTCAAATGCAACGCATACCATCTCACGATCCAGAATGGTCCGCTAAGAGGAATGAACAAGTGGGAGAGGGATTATATACGAGGACAGATGCACCGTGGTTCAAACTGAATGAAAATGATGACGAGTCCCAGCAGAGGCAGATGATCCATAGGAGCGGGAATGAAATGGAACGACGAAAGAGAAATACCCTTCAGGTGACGAACTCATCCATCCTGGGGAAATAGATCAACCTACCCACTTGCGGAAACAGGTCAAATATAACGTGTTGTAAAACATGTTTGGTAAACCTATCGCGAGAGATTGCAAGGTTGACATTGACGAGAGAAAACAGCGATATACAAGACAAGGTTACGACGAGGATGAGTCTGATGCAAATGCTATGGATGACTATATTCCAACTATGTTGAAGACTTGACGTCAAAAATATCTGCTCGTGAACATACAAAAGCTACACACTGATTATATTCATAGCGAGATTTTTAAAACAACGAGGCGTTTGCAAACGATGTACGACATAGACTACGAGGAAGCACTCAGACAGACGATTAAGACGCGGAAATGCTTATTCGATAAGTTGATTGATGACGGTGAGAGCGAGGACTCCGAATAAAGATCCCAGTAGAAATATTTGTAGATAAACATTGAATGGAAGGCTAGATGTCGAAATGATACCCACAACAAAGGAGATGTATTTCATATTAGCAGTTTTCTCTCTTTATTTGTAAAGCAGTGCTATGAGTTGATGAATAAAGCTATTATTTGGCAATCTTCGTATTGCTTTGCCTCTATTTCATACTAGTCATATAATTCCTCCACCTCAACCACCACATACACACACACACACACACATACACTCCACCACACACACACATCTTCCTCCCCCAAGGTGAGGTTGCGTGTGTGTGTGTGTGTGTGGTGGTTGAGGTGGAGGAATTATATGACCAGTATGAAATAGAGGCAAAGCAATACGAAGATTGCCAAATAATAGCTTTATTCATCAACTCATAGCACTGCTTTACAAATAAAGAGAGAAAACTGCTTATATGAAATACATCTCCTTTGTTGTGGGTATCATTTCGACATTCAGCCTTCCATTCAATGTTTATCTACAAATATTTCTACTGGGGTCTTTATTCGGAGTCCTCGCTCTCACCGTCATCAACCAACTTATCGAATAAGCATTTCCGCATCTTAATCGTCTGTCTGAGTGCTTCCTCGTAGTCTATGTCGTACATCGTTTGCAGACGCCTCGTTGTTTTCAAAATCTCGCTATGAATATAATCAGTTTGTAGCTTTTGTATGTTCACGAGCAGATTGTAATATTTTTGACGTAAAGTCTTCAACATAGTTGGAATATAGTCATCCATAGCATTTGCACCAGACTCCTTGTATATCGCTGTTTTCTCTCGTCAATGTCAACCTTGCAATCTCTCGCGATAGGTTTACCAAACATGTTTTTCCACACGTTATATTTGACCTGTTTCCGCAAATGGGTAGGTTGATCTATTTCCCCAGGATGGGTGAGTTCGTCATCTGAAGGGTATTTTCTCTTTCGTCGTTCCATTTCATTCCCGCTCCTATGGATCATCTGCCTCTGCTGGGACTCGTCATCATTTTCATTCAGTTTGAACCACGGTGCATCTGTCCTCGTATATAATCCCTCTCCCACTTGTTCATTCCTCTTAGCGGACCATTCTGGATCGTGAGATGGTATGCGTTGCATCTGAGTTGATGGAATATGAATTGGGGTTGGACGAGGTGGCAGTTGTTGTCGCGCTTCTTCTTTCACGAGTTCCTCATGCGCTAGCGCCCAGGACGTCTTTCCACATACCGTAGGACCACTCCGTCATGGTATAGGGCTGCTCTACTCTATTTGGTGGACGTATAGCGAGATTCGGTGGTGTCTCTTGTCTATGCATTAGACGAATATGTCTGAGCATACTATCGGGACGAGAGAGTGTCTTCTCACAAAACGTACATGTACTCGACATGGTACCCGGTCAGATGATGGATACAGACAGGCTAATGGTGTACAAGCGACCTTATATGACCGCACACACACACACACACGCGCGCGCGCATACGCACGCACACACACACCCTACACATACACACACACACCCTCCTCCTCCACCTCCACCACACACACACACACATCCTCCTCCTCCTCCACCACACACACACACACACACACACACACACATCCTCCCCCCTCCTACTACTATAATATTTTTTCTAAAATAAGATATTTTCGTGTGGTTCGATAGGCACTCGTGAACACCGCGAAAAGTGATCAATCACACGTGTCCACGGGTGCAAGGTATGACGCTGTAGGGACCTATTTGTGGTAAGCTACGAAGCAATAATTTTCGACGCCGAATAGCAGCGGAAGTTATACAGATACGATAAATTAGGATGGGAGCTTTACGGTAGACCTCGACACCAGGAATACAACACCATAAAGAGCGTGCGTGTATGTCGCTTATTTCCCGAGAAATGGTCAAATCATGTGACACCGATTATCGTCTAATTGCGGCGAAAGTTACCGTCGGGCGATAAAATTGTATGGGGCCTTTATTGTGCATCTATACGAGAGGAATACGACGCCGTAAGCCGCGAGTCTCTATCCGTCTTAGTTTCCGAGATATCGACATGGGCAATTTATAGAAAATTCGACGAAAAGAAAAAAAAAATCGAATTTTTTGTATACTCCGAAACGAAATTTGGACGCCCTAGGGGCATAACTGAGGAATTTACGTATACCATGCTTCATGAAACACTATCAACATAGGGATGAATACGACTTCGGTCCCGAATTAGCCGCCTGCTTTCATTAGTCACGCTCCATCGCTAACTATAGACACGGATCGCTGAACGGATATAGAACACCGCAAACGCTTCTCACGCTATAACCTCCGGGTTATAGCTCTATATATATAGACGATGAACACCGCACCTTCGGGCTATAAGTATGGCTCCATAAATAGACCATAACCTCGAACACCGCAAAAAAGCTATAGACACGGCCCGCTGAGCGGACATAAAACACCGCAAACACCTCGGGCTATTGTCGCGGTCCGGTGAACAGACGTTGACCTACAACCCCTTTGGGCTATGGTCATGACACTATCGATAGACGAACACCGCACCACTTCGACCTATTTATGACGTCACGACGTCATCGGCTTCCCCGGCTTCCCTGTGCTCGAACTCTCCTATTACATTCTACTCAAAACGCGAGGGTAAATGGGAGTTGTAAATATATGGATTGTGACGCTTGACCATGGACGTTAGATTTCGGACCTGGGGACACAGGCGTATCCGTGAAAACTAGGAGTGACTCCAGAGAAGACTAGGTGAAGTCATCGATGGCGTCATCAGTAGTAGAGAAAGTGCAGTTCGGAAGAGAATGGATGCGTCGCGTCAATGGTGGTGTGAACTAGGGTATAAAATGAGACTAGGTGGGCTATACGTGCTCCAAATGTATTATTATGCAGTCAAGGATTCGTGGGAAAAGGTCATTTTCGGGTGGGCATGGGCGTGTTTGGATGATCTATGAGCCATCCTTGCTCCAATTGTGATGAAAACTGGGAAAAAAACTCCGCTCGTGTCAGAGAGAAGGGTCTCGCCAAAGTCCGCAAATATACAACTCCACCCATGTCAGAGAAAAGGGTCTCCCCAAAATCCGCAAATTTGCAAGTCAGCTGGTGTCTGAGGAAACTGTCTCCGCAAACTCCGCAAATTCAGAACTCATGTCAGGAAATCTCGTCTCTCAAAACTCCCAAAAAGTCCGCTCGAATCAGGAAAGCGCTTCTCCTAAAACCCCGTTTAAATTACTCCGCGCATGTTGAAAATGAATGTATCTTCTAGGTAGAACTCAGCAACCAGGGTCTTCCCAAAGTCCGCTAATTTAAAGTCCGCTCCGTTGCAGAGCGATCAGGTCGTCGAGAGCAATGGCATGGTCTGCCAATTGCACCCAGCCCACCTGCGTTAAGCTCACAGCTTTTACACCGGGCAAAGGATACGTTAAGGTAACTCACAAAGTGAGTTCTATAAAATGTCACTCACCGTTGCAACGACAACCAAATATGAACCCAACGCCCTCATTGGACGCGGTTCCCAAAAATGTTGATTCGCTTAATCTGAACGACTACCTTTGGACTTTTGAACTTGACTCCCTGACGTCATTATTTCTCGCTTGATTCAGTGTCCAGTACCATACCCCACATACTACTTATAGCGATATGGAGAGATTATTATATTTGAGCTGTGTACACGTTCTTTTTCCACCACCTTTTTATGTTGTTCTGAATAAGAACTTGCCTTCTTTTGATGCCTCGTTGTGGCCTTTTTTTTTTAGCTGACGGTCATAATTTCCATCGAACTACCTGATTGGGCTATTACATCATCGCTGAGATATTTGTATCTAATACCGCTCAAGCCGATGTTAAGGGCCGTGTGGTCATGTTATTCAAGCTGACCACATGAACAGCTACAATAAAAGCGTGGCTGGGATTGAAATAGTCATTCTTTGATTCTTGTGATGTGTTCAGAAATATGCAATCAGTATATTTGTCTGTGGGGTCATAGGACTTCCTGTCAGTACGTCGGCATAGCTTTCCACCACCCTTTAATTGTTGCGTTTACTTTAATTCGTCTATATACCTATATCCGGACCTGGTCGATCTCCCGATGAACAGAAGAAAATGTTCGTTTCACATCTGGATCAGAAAATGCAAATGTGAAGCACTGAGAACACGGATGAATGCCAACATTCCAGTCATTCTGTGATTACAATATATATATATTTTTTCATGCAATCCGAAGAGTATTCCTAACATTTGGATAGTGTGAAAGAAAAACCTTGCCTTACATTGCTCGCAGATTCTTGGTATATCATGAACACAATCTGTTCCATGTGGACGCACCAGTCTTCATCCTCATTACATGAATGTGTCCAAACACGTTTCAACGTAGCTACAACGGGCATAGCAAAATAGTATACGTGTCGTTATTAATTGTAATATTCGGCAGGTACACATTCGGATAATATTTACAAGGAAATATAGTTGATGTACAAATATGCCGACGCTAATTACAGATGATATAAGTGTTCAGATTAAGACAGGAAGAATATATATGTGCATATTTAACATAAGCAGTTATCGTAATTACCAATTCTGGTAAATGGTTTCAAACTTCCTTGAATTACGCCTTATTTCGATGCAATCCATCAAACTGGGAACCTAGCCAAAACCAACTCTACTAGAAAACTTGTCATTTCTTCGTCCTCGTGGAGAATAGAACACCTTCTAAACGATGAAAAATTGTAGAGTGGGATTACTTCTATGGCAAGCTGTTTTGGTATTTATTCCTGTATTTTTGATATCAAAAATTCTTTTTTTGATATAAAAATAAATGTGCGCCGTTTTGGTATTTAATCGGATAATTGTTGATATCAAAAACACTATAAAAAATTCTTTTTTTTGGTATCAAAAATTCTTTCTTTGATATCAAAATTAGAATTGTTGATATCAAAATAATACTATTTTTGATAACAACAATTCCATTTTTGATATAAAAAATAAACGGTTTATTTTTATATCAAAAATACTATTTTTGATATCAACAATTCTATTCTTGATATAAAAAAAATTGATATAAAAAAAAGAATTTTTGATATCCAAAATAGCATTTTCATATCAAAAAGAAGTTTATTTTTGAGATCAAAAAAAGGATATTTGATATCAGAAATAAATGAATAAATACCAAAACGGCTTGCCATATAAACACTTAGATTTCATGGTGTTCATATAAACAGTCGCAATCAAAGCATGGTCGAGTTACAATATATTCTAGATAGGGACATGAAAAACCATACTGATCAGCGATACGGTTTGGACGATACAACACTATGGTATCTTGCGGGCGTCACTGAAAACTATTTCTCTCTTGCAGTACATTATTGAAATGATTTATGAACGACGGCTGACTACCGACGGCTGATGTATCTCAGACATGCTTTGATTGTGTCTGCTCATTCGAATACCATGGAGATGTAAAGCACATGACGTTCGAACGGCCGCTATTCCCGGGTTAAGAGGAAATAGACACAAGTTGCGAAATGTAGTACCATAGATCTTGCACAGTCCACGATCGTATTTTGCCATTCAGTATACGGTATTTATCACAGAATCACAATAAACTGCGAACCGGAGCCATATACCTTCTCACTTCTTCAGACGTTCACCGCCTATTTCCCTGTTAATCTGAATTGCGTTTAATTATAATATTTACGGATAACACTTGTAAGTGCGCATACATGTATTTAAATGAATCCAACTTCTTATTGTTCTTCAGATTTCATGAAATAAATTAATTTGATGCAAAACCCTGAATTTAAACTCCTTAATGTTGTTTTCAACGATGCGAATGGATATTAGTGATATAGTCCAACTATCAATTTATCATTAGAAGTGCATCAGCTCGTGGTAATATCAGATATTGATATACCGAACTGTGACCGTTGGTCCTAACCTGTTGAGAGTAGTTATGGTTGCCTAAATACCTTAAATTATAGTACGTGTGTGTGTTGTCTGTAGAAGAATATGCATGTGTCAGAGTACTCTTTTCGGAAGGTTATGTGTTTTGTTGGCTCTTGTGTGCTATAGTCTGTTCTCGGAATTTCAGTATACTGATTTAATTCGTAAATATTTTAGTCCGATAATAAGAACAATGTTCCGAAGACTCCTACATGTCCAGGGAACGAATTTATGTCATTATTTTCCCAAAAGAAGCGGTCTGTGCCTCTTATCAACCTGGTGTTGTAGCAGCTCAAATAACAAATTCCCTCGTTCAGTATAACCTTACTCTCTCGCTGCATCGGTAACTAATTCACCAGACATTCCCTAGATATAACTCTACTATCATTCTTATGAAACCGTGATGTTCAAATTAAGGTTTTTGTTGTAAGCTACCCATCAGTCAAAGTCTCATACATCTAGCCCCTGCCATTCAAGAGATATCGACTACCGTCTATTTTGATGACGCCATTTCCGGTTGACCTACTTCTTTCGTGAAAACACTCTTATTCTATTCTTAACCTTCGGGGAATCCTGTTCACCTGGTTTAGTCACCGTTACGGTCAAAGGTCAAATGCGGCGGTCCACGTCCTCCCATGTTAAAGAGATAGGACAAAGTGATCTATATAGACGGGTGTACTACTGGCATCAACAGGCAGAGAGATTGTGGGAGCAACTTTTTTCTTTTCTTTGGGTACTGGTTGAAATTCTACATTCAATGCAAGTATCAGACTTGGTCCAAATGATTGTAACAGTCATCTTATTATTTGTCGTCTTGAGAAAATCGGGTCGCCTTTGTCGAGTTTTTGTGATCACCTCCGATCAAACATTTCTTGGTCGATACAGAACACGGCCATCAATCAAATTGTCTCAAACCGAACAAGTTCAGGTCGCATGATACGACCAAATGTGAAGAACAAGAGCTAGAGAATGGCGACCAGTACTTATGGTCGCCCCTCGAGTCGAACATATAATTCCTTGTCGAAACAACCATATACAATTTGGTCGCCTCTGACCATATAAATTATGGTACATATAAATTATGGTACATATAAATTATGTGACCAACCAAATATGTGATCGCACTCCGGCCAAACAATACAAGGTCACCCGGATCAGAAAAAGTTCGGTCGGACAGGGACCGTCACGTGTGTATCATAAGGCGACCAGATCGTTTTAGTGTTTTTGGCCATCTTGTTCTAACAGTGTGAACTGGAGAGAATAACACCGGGACATTTAAATCAGTTACTGGTTCAGAAAGCACGGATATCAACTTTTACAGGGTTCAGGCCGAAGTAACCTTGACATTTTGACCCCCAAGCTTCATGGGTAAAGGCCTACCAACAGTTTGATACCAATCAATAACTTGAAACTGGAGATATGAAACAAATAAAAAAAATAACGGACGGACGGCTGAACGGAACTCGCTATGTCACATTATACGACTTTGCGTCTAACGACGGGTGTTCTATTCGATAATAAGAATCCTGTTAAACACGATAGAAATACATTACCACTCGCAGGCTGAAATGTAATTTTATCCAGAGATCATAAAATATATGGTCATGCCTATCTTGGCCTTGGTAAAAATATCCTGGAATCTAATAACACTCATAAAATGTAACCGCTAGTCATAATTTATGATTACATTTTCTTCCGTATTCTTGTCACGAACCCTTCATGAAGTATTTAACCCTACCTGGTAGAAGCTGGGAGGTAGTAGTTGACTATACTCCCTCGCCTCCATAATATCATCGTTACCCAGATCTGAAATATAGTGATTGCACACCCTGTACCCGACCATATATAGTCAGCCGGTGAATCAGTGAACATATTTTCTTACGACAGGTGAATTGAGATTTCTTTTACATTTCTTCTGAGGGCAACATTTAGGAGTAGTAATGGGAGATACTATAGCGTCCCCCCCCCCCCTTATCTCTTAACATGGTGAAATGTATTTTTGCTTCTCAAGAATTTCACCTCGACCCCATTGACTTAGGGTCACAAATCTTGGTCGGTAGGTTCCCGCGAATGTTACGCTTAGAATATCATGTTTTTAAAACAATGGCGACTAAACCGGAAGTGACGACCTCGGAAATAGTCAATTCACGAAGGGTATGGGATTTTCGCTTCTAGATACGAAACTAAAGCTTATGCGACATGTGTCGATGACATAATCGATGACGTCATAGCGACGACTACATCAAACCAGGAATCGAAGATCAAAATCTCGGGAATGGTAATGGTTAGAATTGTGAAATCTCATCGATGAATACCTTAAATCACAAGCGTGTACTGGAACTTCCCAGTGACGTCATACTGACGACATCGATCAGTAGTTATTGAAAGAGAATACTTCGCCATTACCGGTACGGACATGGGAATGAAAAGGGACGCAATTCCATTCTTGTCATAATATATAGACATCTATTAAACAGCGAAGAATAGATGAAGAATGCAAGAATAGTGGATAATACAAATTCGTGATATATTGAATTTTATTCTTCAACTAGTTACACGACATTTCATGTACGTACAATATATTGCAAATATATAAATATTCATTTCATACATAACACATACATGTAAAATTCGTTCGAATAGTTTACGTCTATTGATTCTTAACGTATTATTCATTCATATTTCCGAATCATCAGTGTCCGGCTGGTATTCTCCACCTCTCAATTTCTCGAATGAGTACTTTCTCTATTTGATGCTCTGCTTCATAACTTCCTCATGGTTAATATTTTATACTCTTTTGAGCCGACTTGTTGTCAAGGACCCCACTGATCCGTTGGGCCTTCTGCGTAAGGAGAAGATGCCTGGACTGTTGAGAATGAATGTTATCTGTGAATGTCTCCATATGGTTAAAAGTACCAATGGTGAGCCATCTCTACAGGAAATTAGAGAGGAATTGAATGGAGTTTTGGTGTGGTGCTCCTACAAAGGCAAGATGTGCAGTTACTTGGGATTACTAAGGCAGCTGGAAAGCGCCCTGTACATGTTCCTACATGGTCGATTTCTGTCATCGATAAATGTGGATTTGGAGGGAATCCAAATATTATCTCCACAGTTACATTTGAAGCAATTGCAACGTCTCTTCTCCCAAGCCTGCATCTGGTGAACAGTTGCTGCACCGCGGGTGCGAATATTCTGCCTGTTGGTGTAGCCATCCTTAGTGATGAAGATTTGTGGCTGCAGCCACGGATGTGGTTGGGTGTCGTACATTCAAATGACCATGTTGGGGTGAGCATATCGACTAGAACAATGTGCTGTCCAGTTAGACTTTGAGGAACCTGCTCCGAGAGTATCTGAAGTGACCAGTCAAGTAAACGAGACAGTCATGGAAGCTGGAGTGCATAGTAAGTACAATAAAATGATGCAGGGTGTAGAAAGCTTGTCCATCACATAGCAGAAAACACAATTATAAGACCCACAAAACCCACATTCTCACAAGATGACGAGTTGAGGTACACGGACATGGTGCAAGACACTTTATCCACCTAATGAGGACGGAATCCTTGTAGCCCAACCTTGTAGACGATTCCACCAAGTCAGCTTAACGGGGTGTGTCGACAAAAATTACTGGATCCATTGATTGGTACAACAATGATTAATTACTAATTATGAATTACTCGAGAAGAATCTCATTTAAGAGAGTCACTCACTTACACTGCTCCAATCGTCTTGGTAAGGCAGAATATTGATGACCTTCACCTTTGCGATGATTACCGCAGGCTGAATCAGAAGACATGATGCATTCCTTCTTCCTCCAACCCAGGATACCCGTCATCTCCTTTGTGAGACCAAGTACTTCTCGACCTTCGATCTCGCCAGTGGCTACGAGGTAGCAATGGACGCAGCAAATATGGCATTCGTGGATCCATTTAGCATTTACGAATTTCGTAGAATGCATTTTGGCCTCTCGAATACACCGGCAACTTTTCAATGACTTGTGCAGAGAAGTTTCTCTAAAGGAGAATGTTACCATCTATTCGGCTACATTTGAAGAATACATGACGAGGCTGGAGATTGTGCTGACGAAGATGGAGCACTTGGAAATGAAACTGTTCCCTGTGAAGTGCTCTTTTCTGAGGGAAGAAGTTTGGTATCTCAGACATGTGATATGAGCTCAAGGTATATCAACGGATCCTGACAATATAGCAGTGGTTCGCACATGGCCGACACCCACCATCTGAAGAAACTGAGGATGTAGGCTTCGCAAGTATTGCAGAAAAGACGTGGCCTAGTACATCAGGAGTTGTCCCCCCTTGTCTAACTTTGGCTTGTTTCAAGAATATTTGTGCAGTCGCCACTAAGTGAATTTGCATTTATGTGTAGCGTATCAAGTGGTCGAGACGTAGCACCTATCCGTCTTGCTTATGACATCTTGTAAACAAGCATGAAGCAGATGTTCAGAATTCTGTGTTTCATCACAATTCCGGTGGTATTCATGTCTGTGTGAATAAGACTATGCATTTCAGATTTAGAGTACTCTCGTTTCTGAATGTGAGAACTGTCGTGTTTGTGCGTTAGTATTATCATTGTACAGTACCAGATTCAGGTGTTCTCATTGCATGTATATCTCTGTGAACTCGAAGTGTAATCGTCAGTATTACAACACATATAAGGGAAGTCACACATGTCACACTGGCGACCAATCACAGTCCAACTTCAAGTTGGACTTCAAGTGGGAAGTCGCGCATGCCAAAATTGGCGACCAATCACAGTCCAACTTAAACGGGTGAATATGTGCCTATCCGAGCAAATAATAATCTTCCGTGATTGCTCATGTGAGCAAAAACTTCGTCAGCCGCCTGGGTTGGATTTTTCTGCGCCTCGTTCACTACAGAAATAATCGGATAGGCACCTATTCGCCCGTTGAAGTTGGACTGTGATTGGTCGCCAGTCCGACATGCGCTACAGATTTAAGATACAGACTGTCCCAGATCGTGATTAGCGACATGTCCGATAGAGGAGCGGTTATTAAGTCTGAGTTTTAATCAGATTGAATGCAAGTATAATGATTCATGTACTTTGGTCCATTGGAAGACATTGGCAGTCACTGCCCTTTTTTATTCATTCCATGCAGTCAGAGATATGGTGAATAAACTGTTAATAATCAATTACACCAAGAACCGACTTGTTTTTATTGACTGGGTTACATGTGAATTTGTAGAGCCTTGCCATATCTCTCGAGATATTGCAATAATTAGTTTTTGACCGCGATAAAATAGATCAGCCAAATTGGAAAGATTTCTAGTCATTCAACAGTTGGATATGCAGTATGAATGAGGACAGCAGTAATCCTTCAAACGATATTGCCAATACTAGAACTAGAAAAAAATAGGTCAAGGTCAGTTGTCATGGTATTACAGTATAAAGTTAGACACTGAGGATAGTTCTAGGATAGTAGAGCTGAGGTGGACTTGTTAACCTTCTGTTCTGTGGTTGTGATCTAGAATTTTCTTGTAATCGTGACCGATTTATCGTAAGTGAATTATGTGACTCATCCTTCTAGTGTTTTCTTGAAGATTCTGTGAATTAAAATGGCCGAGGTGCGAAGAGACCCGGATAATAATGTTAATACGGTCACTGCGCCATCTGCATATCTAAACAGCGCCATCTACACATTTATACGCTCGTGTATACTGTTATATGGGTTAATTGTCGAACTTTCTCATAGCTGTTGTGATTGTATTTGGGTTAAATCTTACGTCATTGCTATACCGATGGAAGTTTCTTGATCTGATATAGAATGATCTCGAATTCCCGATAGAAGTATAAATTGCTCGAAGTATAGTGATCGTGGAGGAGATTCGAACGGCTTCTATTGGGTGCATAACTGGACATTACGTTTGACTGAGATAACTGACTGCTGGATTATATATTCCTGTTGGATTACTCTTGTGTGTTTGACTGCGGTTTTATCTACGTAATTGTACTGACGGAAACTGGACAACAGCTGAGCGGTATTGGACTAGATTTCTGCACGCCGGCATGAACTGTATAGAGATTTGTACGTTAATGCAGGCTCGAGAGATACACCAGTATAACATTGAACAGTAAGATTTTATTTGACGTTTGTTTGCTGTATTGACCTAACTTAATTTGTATATGATTTTAGTATTGTAAATAAATATTTGTTTAATAATCGACTTCACAAATCTTTTTGTTGCGTTTTTCTATTATCGTTTAGACGTAACACAGTCAACTGGAATAAGCTTTGAGTAAATCACCAGTTGCATTTGTAATATGAATTTGGAGACCCTTCCACAGGTTTTGGACCCATCGCCAGACCTGGTCTATCCACGGGTGTACAAAGAGTGGCACACGTGTGTTTCTAGTTGGGTACGGGACAATGCATTAACCACCACCATTGCATAGTGTTGACCACCATAGTCTATAACCGGATACCCACACAGCATCACTTTCATTATAATAACAGAACTATGGTTATCGGAATGACGACTGTCATAATTTCCCATGTATGAATATCTCTATCTCATAATGTCGGTAGAAATGTGAAATTTCTCCCCTGCATTATGCACACCAGCTGCCCAGTTGTAGAATTTCTGAAATAAAGACTGCTGTGGTGGTCATATTTCAGGAAATAATGGGAATTAAAAAAAAATAAAAAAAATAATAATAATAATTTTCATTGTGTGCTCTGGAGCAGAATATCTGGATGATACTGATATATGTGATATACAGGCTATAAACAGATCAGAAATATTTCAGCATCAAGTTATATTCTGTGAGCTACAGGGACTCACCCTGCACCCACTCACCCAACAACAAAAACACACACACAACCCTCTACGTGCTCATGCCCAAACTATATTTTGGGGGTAATTTGAAACATGCTGTTTCACCAAAATATTTAACAGGGAAACAAAATGGATTCTCTAAAGAAGTTTGTCGGGCAGGTTGTAATAACCCTCTATTGACACTGGTTTGTCATTTATTTGCCAAAAATGGGTTATGTAGGCGTATTGGAACAGACTAGTAATGGTTCAATCTGTGTAAACTCAGCATTGATAACAGTAACTTTCAACAGAGTTTAAAAAGATGTAATCAGCCTCAAAATGGAAGGATTTTGTAAACTCTCCCCTATGGGTTTTTTTCAGCAGGGAAGATTAACAAAGCATTATATGTATTATATTTGATGATGATGGGATCGCTATATACAACGAATGCAAGACTACTTGTTAGAGAGATTTGAAACTCTGCCCGCTTCGACAGGTTTTCTGTTTCGCCATTTCAGGACATGAACACTTGTTCCTAAATATTCGCCTCTTAATACTTATATTTATCTCCTCTGTACCAGTCATATCTGATTAACTACAAGTCTATTTTTTTATACTCTACAGACCAAAATGTGAAATCCTATACCACAAGAACAATCAACTTCATAACTGCAAAATTCGACAGAGTTTCAATAAATTTCTAACATGAACACGATTATGATCAAAACGAGATGATCTATGGAGTTGAATTTGTCACAGGATCTGTCAAAATAAATCTAGAACATTATCTCATTCAGTTTCTTCCATAAAGTGATGTGTAACACGCAGAAAATTGTAAAATGCTCAACCTCCATCTCAGCACACGTGTCGACTCGGTGCGATCACGCCAAAAATGGGCACAGATGGCTCGTCAGTAGTATATATTACTGATTACAGCGCATATTTTGCCGGGATAGATAACTCTGTTTGTACTTTTTTGATTTTTGACAAATTTCGGGTTATCTCCCTTGATTCGAACATTTGCATGTTTTCACAGAATAAATAAATAAATAAATAAATTAATTAGTTAATTAATTAATTAATTAATTAATTAATTAATTTTAATTGTATAAAGATGTATTCATCCGCGGTGATGCGGTCATGTCTGGCGTTGATTCGGTCGCGGAAAAAAGCTTCCGCGGAGAAAAAGTAGTCCCTAGATAATTATCTTAGTCTCATCATGTAGACCATTATGGGAAGTGTTGCGGAGCGAATCGGTGAAATTTTTGAAAAAAGTCAAAGAGGGAGACAACTCGTGTAGACCAAGGGTATGGAAATAGCCGTGTTGGAGCTAGGGGAGCCACTAATGGACCAATGGGGTCGAGTGAGGTATCAAAGTGAAGCTTATGTGAAGGGGCATTTGATGGCCTGGGTGTGTGGTTGAAATAGCGGCATTCTGCGCATGCGCGGTGGCCCAAGGGTATGGAAATAGCCGTGTTGGAGCTAGGGGAGCCACTAATGGACCAATGGGGTCGAGTGAGGTATCAAAGTGAAGCTTATGTGAAGGGGCAGTGGATGGGTGCATGTAAAATGAGGGGTATGACGTCACTGCCGGTTTGGGTGAATGGGGCGTGACCTCTGGACATCAGACAATCAGAATCGCGTATTTTGACCCGGTGCATTATGGGACATATCCAAGATGGCGGCGTCTGTCTTCTGGTTCAAGATGGCGGCACGGCCGGTGTCGAAAACTGGGCATTTTGTCGGGATGTGGTCATGTAGTGTCGAAAACTGGACCCTGTATGGGCCCCGCTAGAGGTTTTTGCGGTCGAGGTGAGCCACGAATGGTCCGATGGAGTCGAGTGAGGTATCATTGTAAAGCAGTGGTGAGGGAGCATCCGAAGGTATGGTTG
>JAVTVY010011834.1:0-53158 GCA_036873755.1 Hanleya hanleyi | reverse complement strand
ATCTAGCCGAGCCAATTGAGCAAAGAAAGGGCCGCGTCGGATGTACACATCGTGACACAAGTGGATGAGGTCGCCGTCCAGTTCACCAGACAACACCCGTTTGAATTTGGTCCAGCCCTCTCGGGACAGACGAATGTGGGCCGGGCACGGTTGTGTAGGGTCCGCATCACAGATGTCTCCCACCTCCTCCATGATATTAGGACGCGGATTATGAACGCGGATATTCTCTAATGGACGACGGTTGGATTATGAATGACGGACTAGACGCTTGTAATCGACCTTATCCGCATACATGTGCAGGAAAACCTCGGGGGTCAAGCTGAGATACGCCAGTATTATATGCTCCGTCATGGTCAGTACGTGAATGGTACCAGATTTGACTGTCTCTCGTATTTATAGGGAGAACCCCGTGAGATCAAAGGATCGGGTGGTCAAAGTCTAGCCGGGTAATCAATGACATCGTCGTCTGGTTCATGGCTAGACATTTGTTCATTGGGTTCTGCCGCTGCTTCTCTCAGGGCACGAGCCCACTCCAACTCGTCGGATGACCGCTCGTCCGGTGTAAACAGCTGGTCCACGATAGGCACCACTTTCTCGAAGGCTGTCCACAGATCGGGGTCTAGGGTGAAGCCTCGCGTAGGGTCTTGGTAGCGG
Organism: Hanleya hanleyi; assembly: GCA_036873755.1. Lineage (NCBI taxonomy): Eukaryota > Metazoa > Mollusca > Polyplacophora > Lepidopleurida > Hanleyidae > Hanleya > Hanleya hanleyi. The sequence goes on along the minus strand of JAVTVY010011834.1, from coordinate 52,504 downwards.
CCCAGGCGTCGGAAGAAGGGTCGACGGTGTACGTAGATGGCATTGTCTATGTGGATGAGGTGTCCGTCGATCTCGCTGCTCAACACCCGTTTAAATTTGGTCCAGCCGTCACGGTGTAGCGTAACCGTATTCGATACGGTCTCAGCGCGCGACCAGCAAACATCTCCACGGTCTCCCACGAGGGTGACTATCTTCATAGACGTGTAACCCCACCCGGGGTGTAAGGGGAAGGATGGCTCCTAGGACTGGTGACATGCTTGATCCAATGACGAACGGTGAATGACACACACACTGTCTGACCCTTGTATTCATGGTGAGGTCCCACTGTCAATGCCACAGCGCCAGGGTCAATAGGGCACAGACTATTGTGAGGCCAACCAGCCGTCGCTGGTTCCGGCGTGAGCGCTCGTGGTCCATAGCCCGAGCATCAAGGATGGCTGGCATAGTCCAGTAGTGGTGAGTGATAGCACACCACTCCATCGAGTGCACTCTGTCGAGGACCGCTTCTGTGAACTCGTTCAGGATCTGGCGTCGCCCCTCGTTGTCGTCGCCATCTGCAAACATGGACCGGACCACTGCTCGGTAACCCGTGAGTGAATTAACCACGGTGGCATGCTGTAAAATGCGAGTCGCATAGGGCTGGATGATCTCCGTCATGGCTCTGCAACCGTAGAAATGAAGGTGTGGGATCCAGAGGGACGTGTTTTATAGACCATGTCACACATGCGCGCCTAGATGTAGCTCTACGGGTGTTTGTCCGTGATACGTACTATTCTGATTGGTTATGTGGCTCCTATAGAGATAGTACCTTATCGACAATGGGGACTACTTGTTCCAAAGCCGTCCATAGATCGGGGTCCAGGGTAAAACCACCGTCGTTCTGACAGAGGAGTCGAGCGAAAAAGGGACCGCAGAAAATGTAGACGTCGTCACACAGGTGAATGCTATCACCGTGCAGGTCACCCAACAACACCCGTTTCAAGGTAGTCCATCCTTCCGTGACAAAGAGACGTGCGCTTTGGGTTCAGGCGTACACCAACACCTAAATCCGCTATCGATGAGGTCCACTCGTTTGGGGTACAACAATAGGGTGCAGCCAGGTGTAAGCCTCCGGGTAGCCACAGTCCCTTCTTTCACCTCGGGGTGTAGTTAGTCATCCACCTCGGGGAGTACATCTTTCAGTGCCATCCATAAGGGTGGACAGAGTGTGATATAGGTACCTCTACTCTGTTCCAACCGGGGCAAAAGGGAATCCTCTCCAGCAGTGCGTATGTGCACGCCGACTTCCACGTGCATGAAATCCCTTTCGGGGTCTTTTCCCTGTAACAATCGTGTCAATAGAGTCCAGCCTGATAGCGATAACAAAATCTTCACCTTCTGCGGTGCGTCTTGGACCAGCTCTAGGTATCGTCATTGACAATGAGGTAGATGTCGGACGTCAGTTGGAATAACGCAAGCTCTGTTCCGTTCGCTGCCATGGTGGGAAATGAAAAGCGAACGGTTAGAGAGGTGGCTTTATAGTGTACCTGTTGAGTAGGGTTTTATACACCGTGTGAGTCATGGGCACTTGTTATACTCGCTTGCGCCATAAGGTCAATAAGGTTAGAAATGCGCTTTTTTCTACTACGCCCTGTGACGGCTCTTCGTGAATGGGCGTAACCTGTGAATATCATAGGAATGCATGTACTAACCTATCTGTGGGGTTTTTCCACAATGTCGTTCACCTTCGTGTCTTTTCGGGTACGTCCGTGTCTTTTCGGTAAAGTCCGTGTCTTCTCGGTAAAGTCCGTGTCTTTTCGGTAACGTCCGTGTCTTTTTGGTAACGTCCGTATCTTTTCGGGTATATATGAGGGTCTTGAGGGGAGCGAATGTATGTGACGTGTTGTATGTGTTTTTCTCGGCGACGTCCGTGTCCATCATCGGGGGACATCACGTCTGCGCCTGCATTGGGGTATGTATGAGGGTCTTTATGCGCGAGCGCGCTGCGGATTCACCCACGCACTTCCGGATAACCCGCGCGCGCTGCGGCATCAGATCACCCCAGCGCGAGCGCTGCGGCCGGGGCGGGCCGGGCCGGGCCGGGCCGGGAAAAACCCTGGAGGTTGAACATCCGGGCGTCTAAGAGAACATTGAAACTCTTCTGGGTTTGGAGGTGAAACCCGGAAGTGACGTCACAACCCACGTGACCTGCGCAGCAGAATGGAAACGACACCCTAGTCTAGCCCCCTCACATAGGCTTCACATGGATACCTCACTCGATCCCATCGGCCAACCTAGACCCCAAAACGTCTATTTCCATACCCTTTGTCCACTGCGCATGCGTAGAGTGACGATATTTCAACCCCGCATTCACCCCATCGGATGCCCCCTCACATAGGCTTCACATTGATACCTCACTCGATCCAATCGGCCTACTAGTGGCTCCCCTAGATCCCAAAACGTCTATTTCCATACACTTTGTCTATTGCGCATGCGCAGAATGACGATATTCCTACCCTACATCCACCCCATCGGTTGCCCCCTCACATAGGCTTCACATTGATACCTCACTCGACCCCATCGGACCATTAGTGCCCCACCTAGATCCCAAAACGTCCACCCCGTATGGACCTATACACCCATAGCCATGCAGTATAGGCCTATGGGCCTACCCAGGCCTCGGTGACTTTTTCCAAAAATTTCACCGTTTCGCTCCGGGACCCTTCCCATCGTATTCTAAATGACGAGACGTGAAAAACAAATCCAAACATCCCATATCACAATGAACGTGTGTGAATTTCCCAGGTTGAACCCATACCCCCATATAGCCAGTATGGGCCTATATACAGACCTCGGTGACTTTCCCCAAAAATTTCACCGATTCGCTCCGGGACCCTTCCCATTGTCATTTTCTTGGTGAGACGAGAAAAACGCGACCCCACAACCCATAGTAACACCCACAAAAAAAATTGACCATCCCCATACCCCATACAGGCATTTTCCCTTATATTGTATAATACAGACCCCTATTGTAGGCGTAAAGTCCGTATTCCGCTTTTTATAGTTTCGGGAAAAAATCTTAATTTTACATTCATTGACTTGATAGGCAGGCCCCGATAAGCCCTGGGACCGATAGTAGCCCTTTTGGCTAGAGTTGATAGGGGTTTTCCCCTATTTTAGGGGTAAATTCCGTGTTCCGCTTTCTATAGTTTCGGGGACAAATCCTAATTTTACATGCACCCACCCCATAGACTTGATAGGCAGGCCCCGATAAGCCCGGGGACCGATATTAGCCCTTTTGGCTAGAGTGGATAGGGGTTTTCCCCTATTTTAGGGGTAAAGTCCGTGTTCCGCTTTTTATAGTTTCGGGAAAAAAATCCTAATTTTACATACACCCACCCATGACTGGATGCCCCTTCACGAATGCTTCACTTTGATACCTCACTCGACCCAATCGGACCATGCAGCGTATTTGAAGTCTGGGGACAGCACTCTCCGGTCACCTCCGGGTCTTTTCGGTCACCTCCGGAACATCTTCACGGACCTCAACGAACTCACCGTGCCTCTTCGGTCATCTCCGTGTCTCTTCGCACACCTCCGTCACATCTCTCGGTACCTCCCGCCACATCTTCACGGACCTCACCGAAAAGACACGGAGGTGAACGACATTGTGGGGAAAACCCCACAGACAGATCAGTACAATTAAGCTCCCACGGACCTGACCGAAGAAATACGGAGGTGAACGACATTGTGGGGAAAAACCCCAGTACATGCTCCGCTCACCGAAAAGACACGGAAATGAACGACATCCCCACAGACAGGTCAGTACATCTCCTATCACCCTCACAAGTCACGTCCCATTCACCCAACTCGGAAGTGACGTCAAACAGAGGTCACGCTCCATTCACCCAGACCGGAAGTGACGTCATACGGCACAGCGCCCCCTGGCGGATGCAAGAGTTACCTCCCTGGGAAACCTGACCAGATCGGTGTCCTACCTTCTACTAACGCATTCTACGCTTCTTGTACGATCATACTCGATACTGCATTCGTACTAACCTCGTACTGCATACGTACTTATTCGTAGCAGATTATCGAGCATTCGTAGTGGGTTCGCGGGCTGTCGTGTTGATGCGTAGGGCGTTCGTCATTGAATCGTACTGCATGCGTTCTCATTCTTGATGATTCTTGTTAAATGCTTATGGCTGTCGTACAAGGGACCTACGGCATGCGTAAGGGATTCCTACGACAGTTTCAAAGAGGCCCTCTAGAGGCGAATTGACACGAATCGACAAGATTAAAATATTCGTGCTCATTGGTCGGCATTCTCCACCCAATTCTTGACAGTGTGACTGGTGCTTTAGAAGTAAATACAACAATGACTGCTCCATCGATCGTCTTTATGACAGTGGGATATTTCTCTGCAGATCTGATGAATCGGTTGTCGGAAATAACGAGTCATAAAATTACTATTAAAAAAAAACCTGTTCGATGATCAAAATATATCTCTACATTATTTTAGCTAATTTATAGTAATGGACTAAAACTTGTTTAATAATGAAATGCAAATACCCACGCTAATTTGTTACACAGATCGGCAAAATATCTGGACTACCCTCTCTGCGCTTCTGGACGTCCATATTTGAAAAGATTGGAATAAACCAAGGAACAAATGATATGAAAATCATCCTAACATGTTCTTCTTTATTCGTTGAAGGGTTAGCTCCAGCGATGATTTAGTTTTAAGCGAAGAGTACTAAATGCAGTAGAATTGGTCGTTGATTTGTCACACAAGGCACGGCGAATATACACTCTTCGTTACAAAGGCTGGTGCATGGAGCACAAATTCAAATTTTGATGGATAAACATTTCTGGCGAATTTGAAGGATTTCGTGGATATTTCCCGTATATTTGTGAATCTACAGGATTTCTTATCCTGTTGAGTTTCGTTGCACGATCACATTAGACATTTTGTGGTGTGTCTTAAGGCAAAAAATCTGTGCCTGTGGGCACACTACAACATTTTCTATGTTAAAAGAGACAAAATCCTGGAATTACGAATTCTAATCGACCGCACGTTTCTGTTTAACAAGTAACACTGACGGTCTTTTCGAGTTGAACACCATTCCCGGACTTGATGTGGTGTTTGCCCGTTTGTTTTTATTTTGAGTTTCTGTGTTGGACGTCACCAATCGACGTAAAACGCCATATGTTATGGTTGCATAAAGATATTGTAGATGGAAAAGCAGGATATTAACCGATATATCCACAAATGCATCTTCGTGTGGATTGGGCATAGTGAGCGAAAAATCTCATTGTACACTATTGACCCATCACTTTCGTGTTCATGAAGTTAAAACATGAGAATCTAGGATAACGGGTTTAATGGATAAAAAAAATGGATTTGGTGGAAATTCACTGGTTTGTGACTGCAGTGATCCGGTATACTTCTTTGTCATAAAGCATAATTCTCATTAAGCGTTAATCGAACCCGAAATATGATGCTTCATTACAAGTTTCTCAAACACACGGTAATGGCAATATGATACGAGATGTTAGTTCACAATATTCCTGGAAGTGTTTTGCATCCTTCACATGCGATCAGCCAACTATTTTGGGGGCTCTTGTCTGTACACAGTATACTACAGCTTCATCGTTCCAGCTCTGGAACGCAAACCCTCCCCCCGCATTCGTGAAGAACAAATCTGAGCTCTTCAATGTCGTTGATTTGTCACACAAGGCAAGGCGAATATACACTCTTCGTTACAAAGGCTGGTGCATGGAGCACAAATTCAAATTTTGATGGGTGCTGCAATACGTTGGGCATCTCCTCCTCAACGGCCGGACTGCCTTGGTCCTGTGGGTGTATGTTGTATTGTTGTTGTTGTTGTTGTGACGCCATACCGGAAATCTCGTTTCTCGGTCTTGTCTGCATGGACGAAATCTCCGCGCAGCTGCTGGTGGTGACCACGTGTCCGTCTGGCTGGGCTGGTGCCTGGGTGGATTGCTGGCCGGTCATCTCTGTGCCTGCCACGGTGAGTGGGGATTCAGCGACCCCGCTAGTCAGATTGTCCGAATAAAGCAAAACTAGCATCTTTTTGGGAAAGGTCGGCGATGCAACGATATTTCTTTTCGCCAACTCTTGGCGCAGCCTGTCTGCCGTCCAATTTCGGTAATTGTTTCCATCGTATGGTGCCGATCTGCGTGATCGCCTGCTGTTCATAACAGTTTGGGCTTGCTGGAAACGCTGCATTCTGTATCGGCGATGAAACGAGTTTCCAAACACATGCACAATTATCTGCACTGCGACACCACTCCGATAAATGAATAAGTTCACTTGAAGTTGTAGCTGATATTTTGAGTTCCTTTAAACAATCACTAATCTTCGTATTTTAAATAATCTGTCGTGAATGTATGCACTCAACATTGACAAATCAGGACGAAGACCTTAATAATCCTTTAAAATTTGTGAAAACTGAGAAGGAAAACTCCGGAGAATTCTGAATAAATTCTGAATAATGCAGGCACGAGAATATGTATGTCTTTACACTAGCTAACTCGCCAAGAAAGTGAGGACTTTCTCACCAGAAAGCTAACATAAAATGGGAGAGACAGGGAGATGAAGAAATTGAGAAGGTTGATCTGGTCAGTCTTAATGACGATTTATTGCTGGGATGCAGCTATAAAACTGGGAGCTATAAAACTGGGAGCCTGAGGCTGCAGGAAGTTGAGAAGGGTGCATGACATGGTCAGTCTTAATGAAGCTTTATTACTTGGATGACGCAATACAGGCTGGAGGGCTGCCCAAGTTAGTTTACAAACTACATCAAATTTAACAATTGTTTCTAATTTGTGAATCTACAGGATTTCTTATCCTGTTGAGTTTCGTTGCACGATCTAATTAGACATTATACATTTTGTGGTGTGCCTTAAGGCAAAAAATCTGTGCCTATATATGGGCACACTACAACATTTTCTATGTTAAAAGAGACAACATCCTGGAATTACGAATTCTAATCGACCGCACGTTTCTCTTTAACAAGTAACACTGATGGTCTTTTCGAGTTGAACACCATTCCCGGACTTGATGTGGTGTTTGCCCGTTTGTTTTTATTTTGAGTTTCTGTATATATTTAAACCAGCGACTCTCTCTCAGATCTTGTCCTTGTCATGCTCATATTAGACGCCATTGATGATAACACTGGGCTTTGGTGTGCTTCTTCATGAATCTGCTCTAAGTTGATGCTCATTGCAACAACTTGTGAGACGCTGTAACGTCACTCGTGAGCGGATTAGAACACATTTTCTAAAGTCAGACATCGGGACAACATCTTAATTTTTTGCACTATTAAACGCTGTGATACGCTTATACAGCGAAATGGCGCTGATAATTGATGTTCATTGCAGAAGCACAACCTGGAGACGATCGGACTAAAGCCACAACGAGTCCGGGGATATCATTAAATACAAAAAGACAACCATTGCCATTTTGCTTAGATTAATGATAGTGCAATTGTGTTGACACACTAAGAGGTCAGATGCTGATAGATTGTGAATCAACTCGGGAATATATTTACAGAATCAGTCCAATTCGCCAGAATAGATCTAGGGGTGCAAAATGCTCATATTAATACGATGTGATAATCGTCAGTGTTCTTTTCGAAATGCCCAATAATGTTTTTATTCTTATTATTTTTTAAAATCTTATCTCAAAAACTATCGGTAAATCGCCCAGAAGTAGACTTTAGAATGCGACATTTTAATTTGATTCCCCGAAAATATTGTTGGGCCTTTCCGAAAATATTCAGGACCGATATTTTTTGCTTGATTGCTGATAAACAACGCAGACTAACATATTGATATTTTCTGATTAGGGTAAACTATACATTTTCTTTTCGGTTGTAACTTGGTTTATCTCTAAACTGAAGCCGGACGTCCGTGAACGGCCGTTAAACTTGTCACCAACCATCAAATGTTCGTCAGACTGTACACCGAGTTTTGTGGAGCTTCGTTGGAAAGCCACAGGCTTTGATAAATGAAGTATCTAACGTGTATCAAATCTTTGAAGTTCGGATCACCAACTGGTATATAACGTGAAAGGCGTTGGTTGTTCGTCCACATTTGGGTGAATCTCAAAAGATGGCCATTTATTTGGCCAGAATCCGTCATTTTCCCCCGAAAATATGGATATATTTCACGCAAATATTCAGGACATCGATGTTTTTCGAAATTATCGAGTGATTTCGGTAGGAAAAGATGGTCAGGTCAGATATCAAGAGTGGAAAGTTGAAGGTCGGTAAATTCAATAACTCAGAGACACGGATGTGGAACCGCGTCCAATGAGAGTTCCGGGTTTCAACTTCATTCCATTTCAACCGTCGATAAAAACAGAATCTAGTATGTATAGAGGCCTTCATGTATATGTGTGGGACCTGCATATGGCGTATACATATCTCGCCTAGTAGCATTTGCTAGATCCTGTGTTGATTGTGACGATTTCAATCAACGTCACAAAACATTGTTGCAGAAACTTATAAAACAGGGCTATTCCTCCAAGCGCCTCCACTCAAAGTTTCTCAAATTTGGCGATACATATCGCATGCTGATAGCAAAATACGAACGTAGCGTGCAAGATCTATGGAGTTACGTTTCGTAACTTGAGTCTAATTCCGCTTAACCCGGGGCTAGGGGCCGTATGAACCCATGTACTTCAAGATCCTCATGGTGCTCATATGAACAGTCACAACCAAAGCGCGACTGAGATACACCATTCTCTAGATAACGACTTTAGAACGATTATTATGGATTAAGAATACTGATCAGCGATACGGATTTTATATTTTTGGAACATCATGATGTCTTGTCGGCATCATTGAAAACTGTTGACCGCTTCTCTCTTGCAGGAAAAATGTTTATGTATACTATGATTGTCTTTTTTGAATTTGGTGCTAATACTGTTATATGGATGTGGAATAGGTATTTGGATTATGAACGCGGATATTCTTTAATGGACGACGGCTGAATTATGAATGACGGACTAGACGCTTGTATCTGCCCATGTTCACGTAATCCCTAAATCCTCGCAGAGGGTTTACCTGGAGCTTTTTGGTGATTCGGATGAGTTCTCGAGTCGTTGTGTCTCATTTGCGTACACTTCGCCATCCATAAGATGGCTTGCGAATCGTGTGTCTCCATTATCGCGGAGCGATATCCGGTACTTTAACGGATTCTGTTCGGCCTTCATCCGGCGGAGAACAGACTCGAGAAATCTGATAAATTACAGGTTTTCATACCACTTCTGAAACAGATATTGCCTGGGTTTACAAAATATATAGGTATGAATAACTTTCGTATCATACAAGAGGTGTGGTGGATCTGTTATTTTAAACAAGTAGGACATCACATGACTCGAACATGGCGAGTTACGTTGATGTTACGTCGGTAGACTTTTGCTGATTGGCTGACGAAGTCACGTGGTATTGACTTGTGGAAATTCCCTCGTGTAGTTGCCGAAAGTAGGCTGAGAATGGATACACACGATCCCAGGGTCAGTCTTACCGCGTATAGATGACCGAGATGGTTACAGGTTGTGACATTCGTTTAAAATCTTAACCCAGGATCTAGCGAATGCTACTAGGCGAGATATCCACACGCCATATGCAGGTCCCTCTGGTATATCACTGTCCAGATAGGGATAGTTTACGATGTCAGAATTGTAATCATCTCTTCTATCGTAGAGCCGACGAGAGAGAATGCCCGCTTTTTTTTATAGAGATGTAGGTCTAAATAAGATGTGCCGGCCGTTAGGGCCATCTGTAGTTTCCTTCAAATCCATTGAAGGTGGATATGTCCTTCACTGGTCATTTATAAAGCGATTATCCACAGCAAGAAGATCGTCTATATAGCGTTTGGTGAATGAGGAGGAACGAGCTTGGAAATTGTCTGTTTTTGAAAGCATCTGCATATAGTCGTATTCATAGGATTCAGATACAATTCAGTCAAAAGGGGTGCACAAAATAGTACCCATTGGAATACCTATATATGCCTATATATACAGACTAGTCTTATATATACAGACTAGCCTATATATACTAGACTAGTATACTAGGTATACAGAATACCTATATATACCTATATATACAGACGTCTTTTGTGTTAAATGCCGTCATTTACATCTGACGACGATACAGCTCACCAATCTCCAATGTACGAGTTGTCACAGCGAAACAGCTCACCAATTACCAGTATACGAGTTGTCAGAGCATTTCCATCATAGCTCTCTAGATTTGTATCTAATACCGCTTATGCCGGTGCTAGGGGCCGTGTGGTCATATCATCCAAGTTGCCACATGAACAGGTACAATAAAAGCGTACCTGAGATACAACACATATCACGAATCGTTAGATTCTTGGTATGTGCTTTAGAATAGGTTAACCAGAAGACTGTTCTGTGAAGTCATGTGACGCTGTCAGTATGTCGGCACCTCTTCCCACTTCCCTTATATGTGTTGTAATTTGAAATATTGTATTGCCAAATTTCACACAGATATTATCAATGAGAAATTCAAGCAACTCTATGAACAAAGAAACCATAAATAATATCCCTTGTATGTAGTAGAGCCAAAATAATGCTTTCTAACATTAATATATCGGCGATCAGTTTTCTTGAACACATACTCTTAATGAACCAAGACATTCAATAATGTCCTGATAAGGGATTGTAGTACAGAGGGTCGGGAACTCCCATATGGATACATATCTGTAGGGTATTTATCTTTTTGCTTCAAGTTCATCTGTAAGACATTTTGAGTTTTTCAATATCCACATGCATTCAATGCCACATTTCTCAGAAATAGTGGCGCAATACCTTTCTCAAAATACTCCCCCCCCCCACCTTTGAAGGATCCTCGTCACAGGATTGAAAGAAGCTTGGTGGTGCAGTTTCAGGACCCGCTATGAATCTGGCGTTGTATATGGATTTATGCATTTTGGGGGTCCAGTATTCTTTCAGTATATCGAGATGAGTGATTGGAAGACAAATACCTCTTTCCCCGAGAAACGATTTGTGATTGTTAAATAAATCTTCCAGAGTCGATGCTGCTTGGGGGTAAGTAGACGTATACGGCGATGGTGTGCTTATACGCAATTTCTTAACCAGCACCTAATAATAGTAATATTTTCATATGAATATTATATTATTTGGAGCTTTGTCTGCTGGGTCTATGACGAATTTACTCTGGAGAATTGCTTGAACTTCTTGGGAACTGAGGTTTCTCGGTACTTTTTTTGCTTGGCGAAGGGTACTACTATCAATATGGCGGATTGTTTCAACGGCCTTGTTTTTGGTGAGGTCCAGTTCCGTGAGTAATGTAGGTTCAACTTTTTCTCGCTTTGACCACTCAATAATCTAGTCCTCCAGTGCAGTCAGGACCATTTTCTGGTCTGCCTTCAGGTCTATTGTCCTCAGCTCTCTATATTTAGATCCTTTTATTAGGAACGCTTTTAGGTCTTCGTCACTCACTTTATCACGGTTACCAGTCATAACATGCCTGCATGGTGTATAGATAAAGTTCGACGGTTCATACAGACATGCATAAGTTCCAATCAAACTCCTTGACAACATTATTGTAAGTGAGTGAGTGAGTGAATATGATTTAACGTCGCTTTCAACTATATTTCAGTCATATCACGACGTTGCATGGGTCCTATTCCTTTTCACTTCTGGGAACCACACGGGTGGGGTCCTATTCCTTTTCACACCCGGGAACCCCACGGATGCCTCAGTTAGTCGCCTCTCACGACACGCTGTCGGAGGAGCTGAGGCCTATTCTTACCATGACCTGTGGTGTGCACAACGACATCCCAGGTCAATCTCCGGAAGCCCCACGGGGCCAACATTATTGTAATTGAATATGTTGGTTTCTATAGTATATTTATATGAAATCCAGTGGGGTTCTGTAAACTTAAAATAGTTTGATACAATGCTGCGTACCACTGGATTATTCAGGATTCATGGTAAATAGATAATGTCCAGTCCTTTATCCAAGTAGTTGAGCCGATTATGGGCAGATTTGATATGTTCACTAGATGATACAATCGAAAATACGCTACATCTTGACTAACTTTAGTGATCGTGGGTAGTATAATATTTCCTGAAGACACAGATCGTTAAGTATCTCTGGCTATTATATTTAAAACTCTTCATATTAAACGCATACAGGACTGTACGCAGGTTAAGTATAATGTTTGTGTTAGTTAAACCCACTAAGTAATTTAAAGTGATATGATCATGAATCAACGTTCTGTTGAACTTTTTCCAACCATGGCTGCGATGTCTTATAGGGGGAACTCTGCAGTATTCGAGGCCATACTATGGCATTCATTCAATATGACACTGTATCGAGTTCTTATTTAAAATGTTGTAATATATCTTTGCCATTTAACCCTACCTGAAAATGGGGGGTGGACAATTCCCTTCTTTTTGTTTTTTGCTCTTATATCCGGAACACACAACACTGAGAGCTGAGACTCCGTGACTTTGTAGATAATCATATTGAGGTCATTTTGAGCCTATTTGCATGACCACCCATGCAGGGATCCCAGAGGATCATGGGTAAATTCAAAATGGCAGCCAGGTGGGGTACCAGAAAAGTGGTGTTTTCGTCAGATTTCTTCAGAAGTTTAGCTTTTCTGCGTAGAAAAGTGGGTGAAACCTATTTTATTTCATATCAGATCATTATTTACTAATTTATCATGCAGTGTATTTGAAGAAAAAACAAAAATGCAAAATTCGAAAATTCTGACAGAAAAAATCGCCAAAAAAAGCTTTTTGAAAATAATGTCAGTGACGTCATCATGACGGCCATATTGGATTTTTTTTACATTTTCTTGTAGAGCTTGACCTAAAGATATAGTGTGTTAAGTTTCAGCCCTCTATCCTTCGCGATAATGGAAATATATAGTTATGGGCACTTTTCGACCCCCCCCCCAGGTCAGATAGGGTTAAGGCAAGATAGGAATTAATGTTTTTTATTCTGCTTTTTATGGAAACGGGGGAAATGTCCCCATATATTCCTCATACATATACGTCATAATCATCAAATAATTTCGCTAGCTGACATTTTCTGAAACGTTAACAATGTACAACACTAACAAGATACAATTCTGACATGCCATTGTTCAGCATTTCCCACATGTATCAATATTTTGGTGACATTCCTGATGTCATGACGTCATGATGACGTCATTAGAGCTTCCTGTTTATCAAATATTTTGGAGCTCAGATTTTTCTGAACCAATGGACTCATGCGGTGTTTGTGTGAAAAAATGATGTGTAACTATTATTTCGCTATCTCACCCCACTAATACACTATCCATAGGATGGCTGAATATTCACCGTTAAGATGGCTGAATATTCACCATATTTGGGGCCCCTACACAATCCTTAAGATGGCTGAATATCCACCACATTTGGGGCCCCTAAACCATCCTTAAGATGGCTGAATAGCCACCACGTTTGGGTCCCCTACACCATCCATAAGATGACTGAACATCCACCACATTTGGGACCCCTACACCATCTATAAGATGGCTAAAATAGCCTCAACACTTGGGTCCAATACACCATCCTTAAGCTGACCTACTTTGATGAAAATTTGACATACTCAGGTGACCACCCTACTTCGTAGGTCCTGTGACGTTAGTCACACTCCCATGTGTACTACAGTTCAGACAAGTTAAGGCTATTAATCAGACTGATCAGGTTATTTAAATTCACCTTCCCATTTTTTCAGTGGAATAAAACGTCATTTTGGTAGCAATAAAAATTATCTGCACCACTTTGGAAGTCTACATCCACTCGGGCCGATGCCGGAATGGTCATAGCATGTCATGATATCGATGAAATTGTTGTGACAGTGGGGGCGAACAAATTTTTTAAATAAGGATTTTTTAACTTGGCTCCCAGACAGAGATAATATACCGGAATTACTATTCCATAGGCCTAACATTTTGCTTTTGAACATACATAAAACTCATAAAAACAAGAGGGCCGACCAATTGCGGTACCGTTGGCAACACGCATCACAGCGATTTCTTCAGCCATAAAAATTGGACTTCCATTGATAATTATGTCATTCCATGAAAATTATATATATATTTCTAAATCAGCATTGACATAACAGCAGCTTTTCATATCAGGATATCCCATTTGTGTCAAACAAAACATTCTCCCTGAACCCAATCGCGTTATTCGACAAATAGGATGCTTGAAATCCAACAAGTGTAACTCGCTTAACTTCTTGTGGGTATACTGTTTCAGTGTCCTCTTTTGCAGACAGCATACATATGCTGTGTGCCTCAGCTGCAGTATGGCCAATGATCAACTATAGCCTCTTCCTTGCATGTATGTAACCCATTCGCAACTTCTCGGGGATCTCCGGTTTGAGATGTCGTAGAATCGGTCCCCTTCGTAGATTTCCGCTCGGGAGTTCCGAATGGTATGTAACCATGTGCATCAACACATTTTTCACAAATTTCAGAAAAGTTACCTCCCTTAATCAAGATGAGAGTTATCCAACTTGGATTTGCCTGTAACATGGTCAGTCAAGTCATGCGAGACTCCTTACTATGATCTCACTATCACGAACGCATATGCAGGACTCTCTGTCATGTCTGTTGAGAATATTTTAATAACATGGTATAAGTATTGAAAATGTGTGTGGAATGGAATGATCCATGTTTGACCATGACATTATAGGCCACTATGAATTGATGTCATCAGTGTCTGGAGTCGGGATTGAATTCCTATAAAAACAAGAGTTGTCATCTCAAATATCCCCCTTTAAATTTGCTGAGAAATCAGATGAGACAAAACACGAAATACTAGCACTTATTTGACATCAATAAATTCATTTCTGGTAAAATTGCTGAGTACGGAAATAAAAAAATGTGGATAGCATGATCTACCCAGGTATGAAAGCATACTAAAATGGGGTAAGAAACTGCTACAACAGTCTGTTACTTATTCAGTACTAAAACGGGTGAGATTTCGCTTCCAGGGTTTAACGCAAACCCAATTCCCCCTCTGACACTGAAGAGCGGTATGCAGGGGAGAAGAGCAGGAACTATCAAACACAAACCAGATGACGTCATAATTCTTTTGGGTAAAACAAGCGCATGTGCGAAGCATATGCAAAGAATGAATAGACTTTAAAGACAGTTTCCTGTGGAGTGATTCGGTGGCCGAGTGGATAGAGAGGTTCGGCTATAACACGAAGGTCGTGTGTTCGCCCCCCCAACTCAGGACAGACTGTAGTAGCAGGGTGTTAGCTGGAAATGGAGTGCTATCATACCTTGATCTACATGCATGCAAGTGTTCCACCGTGGCTGCCATTTTGGCTTCTTCATCAGTTTGATTGTGAGTGTCATTCAAACAGACACAACATAATCAGAAGTGCACAAACTTAATGAACTGTACCTGAATGTCATACAGTTTTGTTCTGTGATCTCCATTTAAAATTTGGATTGAATTGAATCGAATGTTTTCAAATTATCATGTTAACAGAAAAACGTGATGAACACACAAACACATGTATGCAAACAGCGATTCAATATCCCCCGACCAGAGTCTGGTGGGGGATAAAATTATGGAAGCACATCACAGTACTAGCTATCAGACCAGGAACTAAATACTTTATTGGTCTTAAGTAACAACAACCCAACTTATGTCATAAGCAAACAATAAATGCTTACCACTGTTGATAACATGGTAGATTTTGAGGCAAAAAAGGCGAAAAAATATCTATCAAAACAGGGTATCCACTACGCTCATACTATTCAGCTTGTATCACTGACGTCCCTAACTCTCCTTGGAGAGTATAGGGACGTCAGTGATACAAGCTGTTTATCAGCGTAGGTATCCACAGGATAAAAATAACATGAGATTGATCTAATCAAAACCCCTCGGCTAATTTCCCCAAGTGATTGAGATCCATGTGTAGTGTGAATTGTGGAAGAGATAGTTCTATGTGGGATGATTAAGATATACCGGTAGTTGGTTACATTCAGGCATACAGGACAGAAATAGAAAAATTATATATCTGTAAAGGGGCATAACTTTGTAAAATATGAGTCGAGGGGTGCCACTTTCGACAGGCGTCTGACTTAGCACTCTGTAAAATAAGAATCGAGACAAATAAGCTGTACCGAACACGGATCTGCAGATATAACTTGTACATTCAACTACATATAGCAAAATCGCAGATTATTACATCTGAAAGGGGCATAACTCCGTAAGCCGAGGCGAGTAATCCTTTGTTGGCTTGTAGAATACAGGAATATAAATAAGTTTCCAAAATATAGTAGCTATATCGAACACAGTTCTGCAGATATAGTTGGTTACATTCAGGGATATAGGACAGAAATAGAAATTAATATATCTGTAAAGGGGCATAACTCTGTAAAGTATGGGCCGAGGGGCGCCACTTTCGATTGGTGTCTGACTTAGCACTCTGTGAAATAAGAACCAAGACGAATAAGCTGTACCGAAGACGGATCTGCAGATATAACTTGTACATTCAGCTACAACTAAAAAAATCTAAGATTATTACATCCGAAAGGGGCATAACTCCATAAGCCGAGGCGAGTAATCCTTTGTTGGCTTGTAGAATACAACAATATAAACAAGTTTCCAAAATATATAGTAGCTATATCGAACACAGTTCTGCAGATATAGTTGGTTACATTCAGGGATATAGGACAGAAATAGAAATTAATATATCTGTAAAGGGGCATAACTCTGTAAAGTATGGGCCGAGGGGCGCCACTTTCGATTGGTGTCTGACTTAGCACTCTGTGAAATAAGAACCAAGACGAATAAGCTGTACCGAAGACGGATCTGCAGATCTAACTTGTTCATTCAGCTACAACTAAAAAAATCGAAGATTACTACATCCGAAAGGGGCATAACTCCATAAGCCGAGGCGAGTAATCCTTTGTTGGCTTGTAGAATACAACAATACAAACAAGTTTCCAAAATATAGTAGCTATACTGAACACAGTTCTGCAGATATAGTTGGTTACACTCAGGCATATAGGACAGAAATAGAAATTTAAAAATCTGTAAAGGGACAGAACTCTGTAAAATATGGGCCGAGGGAAGCCATTTTCGATAGGCGTCTGACTTAGCACTATATAAATAAGTGTTGAAAATTTGGTGGGTGTGTCTCAAGTGGTTTTGCCTAAAATGCGGTAACGGACGGACGGACGGACGTACATGGCGATGACAATACCCCGAGGCCAAAATGGCCGAGGGGTAAAAACTAAAAAAAACATCAAAATATTCCTGTGAAAGCACTATTATTATAACAAATTGCTGCATTATATTCCATATATTTATATTACAAATGTCAATATTAAAGGTGAACTGTAAAGCTTTCATTTCTTTTTTTCTAAAATGTTGCTGACGAACATCTTGTGTCATGTGATATAACTGTTATACGATTTTGAGGCGAATATATTTTGCTAAATTGTACTAAAAACAATATTAAAGTTATCCTATTATAAATCCATATTGAAAACTTACATCGCTTGTCTCTCTTTGCTTGTAGAACATTATGACGTTATAGAGGTCTCCTTCATTCAATTAAACTTTTAGTTAATGTATCATATTATATGATGTCGGATGAATGAGTAAGGACCACTATAACATCATTACGTTCCAAAAACAATGGGAGGCAATCGATGACGTTTGCGGAAGTTGTGGCTCCTGTTTTCTGGTGGTATAAGTTTTAATTTATCGAAAATAATCCACAGAACTATTACCACACATAAACAACAATAACTACAAAGGTCTTGATTTCTGACATATTAGCAGAACAATGGAAAGCTTTGCAGTTCACCTTTAACAGACATGACAGACGCAGATACTGATGAAAATCATGATCGCAATATACGACCTTGTTTATCGACGGGTCCCGGTGTATAAAAATATCAATTGGTTTTGATAAATATTTTCTATTTACATCCAATGTCACTTCATAATTATTATTTTTGGGCAATGTATCATCATTTTCTATTTACACCGATTCTTTAAATGTCTCAGTACACATCAAGATGATCAGGAGAATGCAGACCAGCAATGCTGACAGAACTTTACTGTATAAGTTATCAGCACGAACGAAGTCTACAGTCCATCGCAAGTTCCTGAAGTTCCGCCTTCTCCTTTTTGTTAGGAGCATTCTGCCCCAGCTTTAGCATGCCGATGGTCCTTTTTGTACGTTACATATGGATAATAACAATCAAAGCCCATGGAAATTACACTGTCGTAGAGCAATCTGTATCGAGTGGGCAGGAAGAGAAAATTAATAAGCTGTGCTGGAGGCCAAATGATCGATTCCGCCATGTATAAAGTTGATCCTTTGTGCCATAGGTCTTTGGCCACAGACTGGGGTGGAGTGTTCTCCAGATATGCCAGAGTCAGCAGATAGATGCTAATAACCATGGGAGAAAAGATGATCTGATCTAGAATGACCTTTTTGCCAACTGTTTTCAAGCAGCGCCCGGGCAGAAACTTGTCCAAGTATATATACCAGTAATGACACGTCACTCCAACAGGAACGCCGGTCAACGCGATAGCATGTGTGCGAACCCTCTTCCATCTGTCCTTCCTTTTGCGAACGATCTCATAATGCTGCTGTAGGACATCTCCGATGGCAGATGAGCATACAGCAATCACAGCGTTTGTAGGCAAGAGATATTTGGAGAATAAGAGACCAGTACTCTTCCGTATGGATCTCGTAACAAGATTGGATGATCGGGTAGCCACTTTCTTCACAAGTCGTCTGATGACATTCATCATTCAGCTGTATTAAACAATAAAAAATAAACTATGTAAGATATACAATGTACATGGATGGTTAACCTGAATCCATGGATGGAAATTTAACACTGCCAAAAATACTCTACTTATTTGAGATAATGCCCTAACATTTTCTTGAAATAAGATAATTTTACTCAAAGTAAGTTAAATTTTAAGAAAATTTTGAGACTTTTTTTCTTGTTTAAGTGAAATATACTTACCCCACTCCAAAATTTACTTAAACAAGAAAAAAATCTTAAAATAGAAGAATTTTTCTCCAAAAAATCTTGTTTTAAGATTTTTTTTTTAAATTTTAGGATTTTTTTTCTTGTTTAAGTAAATTTTGGAGTGGGGTGAGAATATTTTACTTAAACAAGAAAACAAATCTAAAATTTTTCTTAACATTTGATTTATTTTGAGTAAAATTATCTTATTTCAAGAAAATTTTAGGGCATTATCTTAAATAAGTAGGGTATTTTTGGCTGTGAAGGTTTAGTAATAGTATTCAGCAACTGCTGATCAAAGTTGGATACTACCTGATCAAAATGGCATAGCCTTTATATGACCATAGCCTACAGTATTGGACCCTTCTACGGAGGGCCAATGTCTGGCTGATGCAGCAACAACAACATTTTTCCAGTTAGATGCCAGATTTTTAAATCGAAAACGAGGCCACGATATGACATCGATCAACTGAGACAGTCACGTGGTTGTGTATGAAGGTTGGGGTGGCTCCTATAAATAGTCATCTAATGAGAATGCTCGTCTTAGTTTAAAATGGCGGGGTTGAATGACCAATCACCGAAGGGAAGACAGCTGAAACAGTACGCTGACTGTTAATATCTTGATTTAACAGAAAGTACTACAGTCTATATGACCAAAGAAATGTTTGTTGATGAAATTTAAAGTTCTCAATGATCATTACTGATCAAGTTATTTTCCTCTATTTCCAACCTTAATACCAATGACCAGAAGAGATTTAGGGAGCTTCTTGAAATTAGGGCAGAACTCAGAGTTCCGTGATAGGATCATATGCCGGTTATCCAAATGGGATACACCATGCCCAGTGTAGAGTTCTGATCTGGATGGGGAGTTCCAATTGAGTTCCAATTGTAATGGCATATGCCATTCCCTTCATGCCATTGCATGGTATGGCATAAGCCATCCTTTGTCTGCCGAAGTATGCCCTGCAGTTCTTAGGAGTTCCAACTCGGCGCACCATGCCACTCTGTTTGGAATGCCTTATGCCAGTTCCTAGCAGTTCCCAATTACAAGACTCTCCCTTAGTGTATCCAAGGACCATTTGCAATCCATCATGCTAAGGATGAATCGATCACGACTGTGCAGTCGCTATTTTACCATTGTGTCGACAGTCACCATAACCTGCCACTAGGCTCTCGCATGTTATCAAAGATAAAAATATTGTACGGTAACTTATATGATCCCTAGCTAGTAGATGAACCAAAGAGCCTAGATCCATGGGTCAACATGATAAGGGAATTTACTTCTTTATACTTCATTATACTCAATCTCACGTTCGGCTATTTCCGTATTGGCGGAACGAGCCTCTCACATAGAACGCACAAATCCCCACCGGTGGGGAGCGTATGACGATCACGCGTTGAGTCGGCTACGAAATAGTGCCTTTGGTGATCGAGCGATCCGATCGCATTATATTGTGAAATGAAGTTAATTTTAACCAAACGAACATAATTCATTCAAATTATACAAAACTATTTCTATGTTTAGTTGAATAATACAATCTATCCCCAGAACTCAGCAACTGGGATAATTTCCGCCAATACGGAAACAGACGAATGCGAGATTGGTTCCGCCGAAAATTAATTGTGCGCATGATAAGATAAGGTTCTTTATTGTATTGAGCGTCCCATTTGGGACAGAGTACAAAACACATAAAAAGTAGAACAAATAACAAAGAAAAACAAACAGGTGCGACGTTTCCGTTTCCGCTCCCAGAAATCCACTAGGCCAGAGGTCAGTTTTCGCAGCTAAACTGAGTTCTGGGGCTAGATTGCGTTATACTATTTACTTCACCCCTATAAGTGAATCTGATGATTATCGCACAGATGTCCACGAGATAAGAGTTTAAATCTACAATTATCTGAAGAATCCTTTGTATTGACAGACCAGAATTTTAAAAAAGACACATATTTTGACTGAAATCACATATTTTGTAAACTTAGTCCTGGGTTAATTAATCAAACAATTCCTTGATGAATACACCTTACAGTGAAAATAGCCCATATGTAAGGGCTACACGTTACAATATTGAATAATGCCTGCATCATTTTTGGAAAAAATGAACCTAGGGCGAACCAAACAATAACAACTCCTGTTGCTCTGAACTGCTTGAAAATTGGGGGAACATCATCCATGTAGTTCACCAAAACACTAGTGACATTTAATTTCATATCACAATTTTATATCACAAAAGTAAATGTCAGTATAGGGTTTACAGACCTATCAACCCTCACACATTCGGCGCGAGACTCGCGCATTTAGCATCTGTCTCGCGCTCTCACGCAGCTATATCAAAATCTCACGCATCTTGGCATTTTCATGAAATTATTTCTAAATAACCAACAATGTATCAAAACTGCTCCAGTTTGCAGAAAAAGGAGTCAGTAATTTCAAAATTTTCTTAGACTTGGTTGTAACAGTGTAAAGTATTCATAATGTCAAGTAGCTAAATAATATATAGCCCTCACGAGTATGAGGGCTATAGGTCGACCCCAGTCACCTCCAGCGAGGGTTTTAGATAATTTTATTACGAATCACCCACCTCTGAAACTCCGTACATCTAATCTCTATCCCCTCCTGCACACTATTTTAAAATCTTGCGCACTATTGTGAAATAGTGACGCATATATCGCCGTCTGAATTTTCCAGTCGAAAACTTCAACTCTCTACGCGCCATGTTGGTGACGTCACGCTATATGTATGCTAGGCCGTTTGCAATTGAACATGGCGCGTATAAAGTGGAAGTTGTCGACTGGAAAATTCAGACGACGATATATGCGTTACTATTTCATGATAGTGCACAAGATTTTAAAATAGTGCGCAGGAGGGGATAGAGATTAGATGTACGGCAGTTTCAGACGTGGGTGATTAGTAATAAAATTATCTGAAACCCTCGCTGGAGGTGACTGGGGCCGACCTACATGACCTATATAGCCCTCATACTCGTGAGGGCTATATATTATTTAGATAAATGTCAAGCTGTTATATGAAACAAAAAAGCGAAAAATGGTATGAAATGACGCTTAGAAATTCTCATTTTTAGGGAGCTCGTATCCCTGGGGTGGATATACTCAAATCTCAAGCCTTGGCAAAAGTATAACTTGCGAGGTTTGGGTACGGTGTATCATTCACCATGATCCCAATTTCCAACACAAGTTTTCCCTCGTGCCGTCCCATTAAGGACAGTGACTGTGTTTGTCGGTGTGTGATCTCTGTGGATGTTGTCTAATCCAGTTTGCACTGACTTGAATAATACGTACTATAACAACTGTCAGTACCGTGCCCTGAAACTTTACGTATCGTAACAGCCTAAACAGATCCTGAACATCACCGGCTCCTGAAAGCCATGCTCACAAACGAATCTGCGTGGAGAATGTCAATCGAGCGAAAATTGGGGGCAAGCTAACCCACGTCAGCGAGGCAGACCACTTTTCTTTTTCAGTGCGGAACTACTTTTATCGTGCAGGAACTACAATTTTTTAAAACGTCTTTCTGAGAGTAAATTATTAACTGAACAAAGTAATATTGTAATAATTGGCAGGAATATAATTTTGGAATGTGGTAAGCAAAAAAAAAAAGAGTCAATTTGTTCCTTGTTTTTTTAAGAGTGGTTTTATCGATATTATAACCGAAGTAATCGTCTCTGTGAACCACTTTACATGACTGACGCGCATTGTCATGGAGAGTGGCAGGGATTCCATAGGATTTCCTTCCGGCGTAATACCGAATCACACCTGCGACGAAGATTGGTGCCAAGCACCGGGTAAACAACATGGCGTCAAGTTGTTGAAAGCAAAAAAATGTGCTCCTCAGAGTTGCTGAAAAATATCGACAGGAGCTTACAGTATTGTATCTTGTATGTTGTGTTCATAAATCATTTCACCTATTTCTAACTTAAAATGTGTATCGGTATCACACAATCAACTCAGTCCATGATTCATCGTAATTTCTTCACAAATCTGTTTTGAATGACTGACAACGTTGACAAGGCCGCATGCAGTAGGCTTAGCCAAGTTGACATGGCTTCGTTCGTTCCTTTACTACGCCATGATGCCTCTCAATGAACTTACATGTACACTGCGGGGTCACACGGCTCCGTGGGTCGTTCGGCTCCATCGGCATCGGGCAATAAAACAACCCTCCCAGCTCTCTGTCCATCTGTTTTATCAAATTCGGCAAAGAGTTTGATTGCCGTGAAGAGCTCATCCGTCTGCAATCAGTCTTCAAACATCAACGACCGGTTGAAATTCCGCCATTATCTTCGTACGGTCAGTCACATCATCCGCACGATACGTTGCTGATCACGTGTCACGTACGAATATAATTGCGGAGAATTCAACCGACCGTTGATGTTTGAAGAATGATTGCAGACGGATGAACTCTTCACGGCAATCAAACTCTTTGCCGAACTCGATAAAATAAATGGACAGAGAGCTGGGAGGGATTGTTTTATTGCCGGATAGAGCTGAATGACCCACGGAGCCGTGTGATCCCGGAGTGAAGTTCATTGAGAGGCATCATGGCATAGTAAAGGAATGAACGAAGCCATGTCAACTTAGCTACAGTAGGCTATACAGATATATTCGGCCATATATCATCAGTATTGTCGGCTTAGAAATGGCAGAGTCCCAGGTAGGTTTCCCCATGTAAGTAGCAAATATCCCATTCATTGTTTATGCCCATGTCGAAAAGTTAAAAAGGTGCGAACAAATTCTGAAGATAAAAATGTAACATCCCACCTAGCCACCACCTAACTCAGAAACTGTACAGTAGAAAAACTGCAATCCATGAGTGATCCAGTGAAAGACTGATTCAACCAGTAATCATCAACCAATGAGATTAAACACACAAAGCTGCTATTGGTTCACAACCGGCAAGGATCGATTTCTGAATGTCCCTGTCAACTGTGGCGAAAGAAACACCAGGGCTTCGTGTTTAGCGCGAGTGATAGCTCACCTGCACGCAAACACTCGCGTAAATTCATGTCACGAGAGTGATTTTAGCTCACGTAAACTGTCACATTTTATATTGTATTATATTGCAATCACTGCCCTGACTTTTAAATACCCTCTCCTAAATATTTTGACGTGAGCTATTTTTAGCTCTCGCACTAATTCTAAACACGAAGCCCTGAAACACAACGGCTTTGTTGACAAAATCCATGTTTGAAGGCAAATTCCATCTAATTAAAGTGAGTCATTAGGTGGTTGTCATAGTGCTGGAGATGCCAAATAATTTTATTTAAATTATTCGATAAAATGCTTTTCGTGCCTCTGTGCAGTGAAAGATCTCGAGCGATTGTTGTCTGGGAACGGTTAGCACCTTTCTCCGTTTACTCTTCGTTCAAAAGTGACAGTGAAAATGAAAGAATAAAGGTTGATTTTGCAGACTGATAGACTGCGGTAATTTGATGCATAATCATAAGGTATGGCTGACTGGTTCCCGTTCAGAGGGCATGTTCACATCTTTCACTTACGATGACATATAATCCAAATTCTTCTACATGTATACAGTACTCTTATTCTTATTACTACTCGGGCACCAAATCTTAAAACTTTTCTACTGAGAACGTTTGCTCTGAAATTTCGACGGCGAAGACCTACTGCACAAGTCAAACTTCTTCCCGTCCTGCTGGCACCAGGACGAATACTGGTTACATTCACAGGCATCAGCTGCGAGGTGCGAGGCATCATGCTATTGAAAAACTTAAGGTTCATAAAGGATATAGGATCTGCTGAGAGGATTCCGTAATTTCAACTGTAATATTGCCATGGCTTCCTGGTAGGAAGAAATTTGCATATGACTAACAATATCAGAAGCATTCAGTGCCATATATTATACCTTTCACTCCAAGACATAATCGTCAAATAGATGGCCTAGATGCTGCTTTGAACATTTGAAGTGAATAATGATGGCAGCTTTGACAGCCTAATTTTCATGAATTTTCATTGGCCATTGAAAATGTAAACAACCAAAGTAATGCCCCCTTGTTGGTTTCTGTTCGATCCAGCATTCTGGACAGGTTTAATAGCTCGAAGTTACAGGCCCATCTTTGGAGTTCCGATGTGAGATGGATCAAGAATTCTGCAAAATTGCCGCAGAAAAGAGAAAATCCTTACCAGCTGGACTGCCATGCTCAATGAAACACAGCATGGTGCAGTACATGTGTAATTATCAGAGGCTGAAAAGCAGCTCAAACCAATCCAATATAGGAATCGTAATTTTCTGCCAGTTCTAGACTTTGAGTGACTATATGAGGCGGGTTAAATTTTGATCGAGCAGCGTCCGCTTTTTCAAACCATGTTATATTTTAATCTTTTGGTTTCAGAAATTATGCCTACATGTATATACACTCCGGCTGACTGATCATGTTTTCTTTTCTCATTGCAGTGTGACAAACGTGGCAGGTGAAGAGTGATCAAATTTGCTGGAGATTGGATTACACCCTGTCAGAAATCATGCAACAGAGTCCCCACACTGCGTCAGTGGTGGTCAGGACATCGACTAACAGTCAGAGTACAGCGGTACTCATGGACGTGGTAAACCGACTGAAACAGGATCTAGCAGCTAGTAGAGAGGAGGCTAAACAGGCCACTGACCAAATAGCCTGTCTAGTAACTTTAGTCAAACGGTAGGTCGTGAATTTGCAAAGCACAAAAAGAATTGATGCAGTATTAAAGCTTACTGTACATACGAGTGGGATGGAATTGTGTATGTGAAACAGTTAATGCTGAACAATATAGCAGCATGGACTACATGTATGATATATTGGGTTTCATTGTAAGTCATTTTCCAACAAATTAAGTTATTTTCTTCACATTCTAGTTTAAGTAGTGAATAAAGAAATTGTTAATCTATTATTTGCCTTGTTTTGGATTACCCTAGTTTTGGCACACCCGCTATTTGGCGCGGCACACCCAAATTAGTTAAAATAGTCATTCCCTGAATTCTCGCAAAATAGGTCTATCATGTCTATGCTTTGAATCAAACACACACATTGATGAGGAATCTCCATCAACATAACTCAACATTGATTCTCAATTCAAGAAATGTTTTGGATTCTTTATTGAGATCTGGCGTCAGCCAGAGGCTCTTTAGAATGCTGTAGGGAATGGACAAAAGTGCAAACCGACTCACGGGATAGCCTTACGCTGCATGAAAGTAGTTCCACAGAGATGAGTTTTGGGGATCCTTAGTGGTTGAAAGGCTTTTGTATGTCTATATTTAGTCACTAATAGTCACTTGGCATATATTTGATCCCTTATCTGCGTTACATATTACTCTGTTCATTGTTTTTCCACAAAATATGAGATTAATACGCTCTAAAGTATGGCAGACTGGTATCGTCACTTTACCAAAGCTTGGACTCTGCTGAGAAAATTATACACTTTAGCTGGTTAGTTGTATATGTGAGACATGCTCTACCATAGCAGCCAACCTGGCTACCATTGTCTCATTATCACCTTTGCAGGCCACTGTTTGCTTTTCTCACAAGAGCAAGCTGTAACATATCTTATAATCTTTTCTTATCTTGTAAGTCTACCCTGTGGGATATCCAGAAAGTGTAATACATGTCTTGTCTTATCCTAACTTGTGACATAACCATCATCAACCTTGATGTCCAGCCCTTCTCACTCATAACACTAAATCAATCTCTATTTACCCCTAGGTACATGTATGTTCTGTACAAACTAACCTTAATCCCCTAGACTTCATTCCACTGGCCCCTTTTTCCATCGAATTCTCAACAGGTCAGTTTGCAGTTAAAACGAACACCAACCATACCATGTTAAAGAAGGTATCATATTGCTTTCTTTATGCGGGTTAAATTAACATGGTGGTGATGGTGTTCATCTGGAATCTCGAACTGACGTATTGGAGGAATTATGTATCAAGATAAAGAGCAAAATTCAACTATTTTGGCTAAGTCAAGGTTGGATGAGCACCTACTGTAGTGTCTAATTGGACGGAAATTAATTGGGTAACGTGTGCAACTTCCCTCGTTATAGGACTACCTTTCATTGTTTCCACAGATCAATTTCACATAAACTACGATAAAAGTAACTGAAAATGGAAGTCATTGTGATATAATATTCTAAATTTCGGCTTCCATTTTCGGAGTTACTTTTATCCTAGGATTGCCTTTCTTTGGTATATTCAACTTCATTATGTCGGTACTTTTTAAGAAAGGCCGTTCGCGCCATAAATCCAAACGTTTAATGAATTTAAACGTTTAACTTGCACCAACCAATCAGATGTCATGAATTGACATTTGGAAGAACTTTCCTGTCCATAAGCAAACGTTTGCTGTTGTAACGTCCAATACTTTAGACGTTTCCTGTCAAAAGACAAACGTTTCCAGTAGTAATATTCCAGACTTTTAAACGTTTCCGGTTCAAGGGAAATCGTTACCGGTTGTGATCGTCCAGTCAGATTTTTTTATTGCTGCCGCGTATGTTCAAACCTCAACATCAACACGTGTCCACTGGCAAAACGTTTCCGCTATGTAGTCTGTTTGAACCAATCAAAATAACCCTTACAAATATTCGCGCATATTGTATTCCTGATGCCCACCGTGCATCATGTCCTGCGCATATTGTCCCGGTGCCAAAGATATTCTCCAAAACCTAATCTATACCGGAAACATTTGCCAGAGGAAATTTGCACGTGTTGGTGTAGATGTTGGAATACACGCGGCCCAAATAATAAATCTGATTGGACGATCACAACCGGAAAAGTTATCCTTTTAACCGGAAATCTTTAAAAGACAGGACCTTTTTCTTTTGACAGGAAACGTCTGAAGTCGCGAATTTACAACTGGAAACGTTTGCTTTTTAACAGGAAAATGTCAGTTCATAACATCTGATTGGTTGGTTCAAGTTTAAACGTTTAAACTTTTTAAAGCTTTACAATTTTTAAACGTAAGGATGCGTTTATGGCGCGAACGGCCCTACATATACCTTGTCACAGGATGTAACTTGTGATTGCGTTTTAGCCACATACATTCTTGCCTGGTGCCACCTGTGCCTAGCTTGAAATTAAATATATAATTGTGCGTTTATTTCATTACAAACTTATCCCCCAATAACCCAGCTACCAGATCTCATTAAAGCCCATAGGCTCTAGTTTTTTTTTTGCTGTCTAATTTGGGTGCATCCTAATTCGGCATGTTTGGCACAACATTTATCGTTGTGTCAAGGGGGTATCTGAAGCCCTGACATGTACAATTACCAGTCCATTTTAGGAATTTAAGGATATCTATGCCATGTATAATCAGTATTTTTATCTGAACAGGGCATGGCAGGGTGACAAAGCAGCATCTATACACCTATCAAATATTGTTGGTGAGTACAGTCGGGCCAGTTTATCAAAGCACTAAGTTTGCTAGTTAAGTTCTTCAGGATATGTGGAAATCAATAATTCAACACAATTTTTAATCAGAAAATATGACTACTTGTTGAGGTAGTTTCAGGGCCCATGCAATTTCACATCTTTTTGCAATATACCAACATCTTTTAAAATACCAAAAAGCTTTTGTTACATGTACCGGAGGTAAAATTAAAATAATCATACTCATTAGGTCATTTCTATGTCCGTGACATTGAACCTTAATTCTCTCTCTCTCCCTCTCTCCATAGTATTATGACTGCAACATCTCCTTGCACTGAGGAATGGCTTTTGATAGAACAATTCAATCTTTTCCAAGAGCACTTGTTAGTCAGAATTAAAGAACTTCTATGCATTACCGAAATATGCCAGTGCAGCTTGCTGCCCCCACAGTTAGGATTTTGAAATGCTATACACTGCTGAGGCTAAGTTACTTTTGCTATGGCATTGGCCATGGCATTGCCGATTGCCGTGACTAATTGAAGAGACTGCAGTGAGTCTGTTAATAAAGGATTGACCTGGGATGTCGTTGTGCACACTGCAGGTCATGGTAAGAATAAGCCTCAGCTCATCAGAGAGGCAACTGAGGCTCCTGGGGGGTTCCCGGGTGTAAAAAGGAATAGGATCCCACCCGTGTAGTCCCCAGACCTGTGTGAAAAGGAATAGGACCCAATGTCGTGATATGACTGAAATATAGTTGAAAGCAACCTTAAATCATATTCACTCACTCACTCACCCTGTTGATAAAATTGTCTGCCATTACCATGTATGTATGTATATATATTGGATGAAATTTTAAGTCTCTGTTTTATCTACCTTAATATCTTTTCTGCAGGTTTTCCAGCCCCTAAAAATTTTGCTGCTCATCCCAGTAACCATGGTAGCATGAGCAATGGACAGGTGGGTGAGGGACACAAGGTACATGTAAGTTCAACTTATAAATGAAAGAAGATTTGGGACAGTCATGACAGTGTTCTTAGTTTCTTACTGGAATAGCTGAAACGTTCTCACTTTCTAGTTTTGGGTACACTTAAAATCGCAGCTGTGAAATGGCCTCATATTTTGGCCTCTTGTTTCTTTTGACTGAAGTTGATCTTGTTAAATATCTTGAAAATTAGCAAGTTCATCAATGGTTTCTTTAGACTTAGTAGTAAGAATGAACCGAATAAAAATTATTCTAGCTTTTCAGGCTAAAAAAAGTAGACAATTGCATGAAACAAACAATATTCTTCTCACAGCTTTAAAATTGAGCCATCATCAGTACTATTTGCTGCAAATTACGCAAACAACTCTGCTCCATAACCATCAAGAACATCATCTTTG
This sequence comes from Hanleya hanleyi, assembly GCA_036873755.1. NCBI lineage: Eukaryota > Metazoa > Mollusca > Polyplacophora > Lepidopleurida > Hanleyidae > Hanleya > Hanleya hanleyi. Next base: position 22,695 of record JAVTVY010011834.1, on the reverse strand, counting down.
CAAATTTTGAGATGCGAATTGTGTAAAAAGTAAAAATTACACAGTGGTGCCTGTGAAGCTGGGAATATGTTTTTTTTTATTTTATGTTGAACTAAACTGAATTAAAATCGAAATTCAAATCCGATGTAAATTGACAGTGGTAAAGATGAAATAAATTTGATTTGCCACCAATCGTGTAGCTGTTCCAGAAAAATGTACATCGGAAGAAGAGGGGGGAGGGGTGGAGACAGAAGTCAAACTTAGGTTGCGGGTGCAGAAGTCACTTCTTCTGGCTTCCATGGCCCATATTTTTCGGCACATGTCTAATGGCACAACAACATGTATAACCTTTAAACTATACACAAATATATGTAATTTAGTTCCCAAGACCCTTGTAAATTTTTCGGCAACCACCCTTAACACAAGTCAACTTTTTATCCTCAGTCCATGGCTGTCCAGCACTGGGAACGACTAAGCCTGAAGCTGCTGGATCGTCAGTATTCCAGAATTGAGCAAGAAATCAAGAAGAGGCAGAACATGTATATACAGCACAGAGAGCTTTATCTTGAGGAACTCCTACACAGTCATGAGGAGGACATGGCAAGATTACCTATACATCGTAGAACTACTCCGTACAACCCCTCCCCTGAGGAGGTGGACAAGGAATTCATCCAGCAACATGGAAGGGTTAGTTTGGCTCGAAAGAACTAGTAAAGTTGTCTGAATACAAAGGGGCTGGAGGTGGCACGTTCTTGATTCAACGCTTGGATTTATTTCGTGTGATGCCACTTGATCTTCAGTATTCCTTTCAGCATCATGTCTGCTCATCTCTCTCTGTCTATGACTTGTGGTCAATTGCAGTTTTATTCAGCTGTTTGTCTGCACAATTATTGGCAATCAAAGGAATGTCAAAAAACCCGAACCTTTGGCTCACCATTGTTTTAATAGCCAATGAAGTTCACCTTTGACAATCACAAAAAAAAAACTGCTACAAAATATGGTTGTTCCCTATCACATGAAATATTCCATCATTTATTTTGTTACAATCAGGTCAACTCGGGGAAGAGAGTGAGTAGTGCTGCACGTTTACGACAAAGACGACAACTTCCTAAAGGACCCAGAGATGTTGTAAAGCAGGCTGATGTTCAAGTCGCTGATTTCTTCATCCATAATTCACAGTCTGACAATGCCATCAATGTTAACAAGGTTTGTCTGATAAGTTAATGGTACATATTTAATAATAATCTTTATTTCAGTCACATCGATCTAGAGAACAACAGCTGTATACAGTAAACTGAGGAAACACTAGCATGCATGCTACAAGAATGGAAATTAACAGAAAAATAGAAAATAAACTGGTTGCTGTTGTTTACAGGTACATGAAGTACAGCGTTTTATCCCATCTACGGAACATGGAATTTCCACAAGAACATATAATTATTATCTGAACTTAATCGGCTTGTTCATAGCAAATATATCGTGCGATGCATCACTTCGTGGAAAGATTTCGTTCTCGCCTGTACAAACATTGCGCTGGCACTGCACGATCTAGGTAACCAATCACTAACCAAAATGAGTTGCTAATTACAGTTTTTTCATGATGGCTGTTGTATAATTACTTCAGAGTGGCGCACAATACAGATTACTGCAAAAAGATTGAAAAAGCGTTGATTTTATGCCATTAGAACATTTAGAGAATTTTTGACACAGCATATTTCATTGAAAGTAAATACCTCGAAGCTGAGCTTGATATCATTAAAGATGTAATCAGCCTCAAATCTGGGCTCAAATTGATGTCTCTCAAACTCGGCGAAAGTGACATATGTTACAACAGGTACAAAATGAAACACATTTGACCACAAAAAACTAAACTTGTTTCCACCATTCACGAGAAAATAGAAGGAGTTGATCTCTAAAAATAAACAGCATGGCATGCCGTTTATTTTTCCACGGCCGTGTCAACAAGCGTATACACGTATGGTGCGTTCTACCAACGTACGCTATGCGACATCACCGAACCGTGGGCACGAGCCATGACGTTATCCCATGGCTGCAGCTGTGCAGCATTCAAATTCGTGAGCGTCGCTACGTCACTCATACGTCATTTTCCTCTCCGCGTACAACACACACTCAATGGCGAGACAGAAAAGCCGTCGAAGCGGGCAGAGTTACAAATTTCTCTGACAAGATATTCTTGCATTCGTTGTATAATACGATCCCACTATCGTCAAATATAATACATATGATGCTTTGGTAATCTTCCCTGCTGAAAAAAACGCACAGGGGAGAGGTTACAAAATCCATCCATTTTGAGGCTGATTACATCTTTAAGTTTTGTATTGTGTATGAGATTTGTATTTGCAATCTTATAATACTAGTAGCAGTACTCAGATATTCATGAAGAAAAAATCTGACAAATATCCCCTTAATGATACAAACTTCGTGCATAATGTCTTTTTCGATATCTGGCATGCCTGGATTCAGGGATCTTTATGGTGCTAAAAATTCTTTCATCTTGGCCCTTCCACTTGTATGTATTGGCTCTATTTGCTTTTGTTTGTGTTTGTGTATTTTGAGGTGTGCGAGTGGTAAACCATTGTTTATCACTATCATCCAGTTGTGCTGACCAATGAAATCAATTATCACACTGACGGAGAAAATAGGACATTCTTTGTAATAGTATTATTCTGTTCTGCCTGAGCAGATTGTGGAACTTTCGAGTAAATGCTGTCTTTCTTAAGTTTTATTGCCTTTATGTCATGACAGAAACTAATACTGTACATGTATACTGAAATTTGTGTGAATGAGAGAGAGAGAGAATTAAATTTATCATTGTGTACTGAATATGGGACATTACTTGCAATCAGATCTAAATGATTATGTTTTAGAAATGGTGTCTTTCCACTTGAGGAGTTTTGTTACCTTCAGTTACTCAGGGTTCGCACACTACCTTGAAAATCTTGAATTGCCTTGAAAATGACAATTTAAAATTCAAGGCCTTGAAATACCTTGGAAAATGGGAAATCGAGCCATGTACCTTGAAAAGGCCTTGAAAACGGAAATTCTTCGCATGTTGTTGTCAATTCTGTAAAATTGAGAATCATCCGTTAGCAAAATAAGCCCGGATTATGACTGTAAGATTATTTTCTCAAATGGTTGTCACGCTGTGTAAAGGGAGACTTGATGTATGCTCTTGTAAGTGAGCGGAGGGTTCCAGATTGTACGAATCTCGGTCGCCACATCTGCGCAATGAATATGTATAATGTCACCTGATCCCGTGTGCCCACTGCATCGGGAACCCTCAGATTTCCATCCACTTTGCATGCCAAATAAATCTTTTTCAGGTTTCCGACATGTCCAGCAGAACAAAGTGGTGTTTGACGGCCTTTGAAAATGGTTTCGTTTATGACATTGAACATCGTCTGCTAAATAGAAATTGTGGAAATGGTGTGCCTTTCCAATACAAATTGGCTAAAGGATGACAATTATAACAGGGCTTTGTGTTTAGAATTAAGTACGCGAGCTAAAAATAACCCACATCAAAATATTAAGGAGAGGGTATTTGAAAGTCAGGCGAGTGGTTGCAATATAATACAATATAAAATATGACAGTTTACGTGAGCTGGAAATCACTCTCTTGACATGAATTTACACGAGTGTTTGCGTGCAGGTGAGCTATCACTCATGCTAAACACGAAGCCCTGTATAAGGACTGGCTTTGCCAGGATGCAGATAAACGCAAAGCTGTGTGTGGTGTGTGTAAGAAAGATATTGATGTCGGCAAAGTGGGCAAGTCAGCCTTGACTTCCCACATGTGTGGCAAGAAATGGTGTGTGAATGAATAAGCTATCCACAAGACACCACTGCATGTGCATTTTAATGTGGCAGAAACATCAGACTATCACACATTCTTGACATGAGTGTCATAGTTGACATTTAATATGCAGCGTATCGTCAGTGCATTACAATGTATTATGTTAAGTATGAACAATAATATCTCAGTAAGACATTATTAAAAGTCTATGTATCATTGGATAGCCGATACTGGTTGTGAAAAAAGGTAAGAAAACTGAGAAAATTTGTCTGTATTCCTTTATTACATGAAAAAGTGTATACCTTGAAAACAGGAATTATCGCCTTGAAAAGACCTTGAAACCTGGGGCCTCCAAGGTGTACGAACCCTGTTTACTGGACGTCCCCCGATATATCCTACAAAATATACATTCACAGACAAACAAGCATTCATATCAACCATGTCAACTGAGAATAATTAATGAACCTACACATAGAATATCCCTCAAAACTGTTTCAGCATCTAAAATTTAAAAAGAAATCTGATGAAAAAACTCAAATTTACACTTGATTTTCTGCCTATCATGTACACTTTGGATTTGAGGTTTCAGATTTATCTTGTAACATGTGATTTTATCACTTACACCTCTAACACCAGAAATCAGCATGGTCATGATGGTGAAGTCCATTTTTACCCCGCGGCCAATTTTGGCCTTGGGGTATTGTCGTCGTCCTGTACGTCCGTACATGAGCGAGATAGCCGGAAAACGGTTCCGCTGATGAATTCCAAATTTGGTATGCTTATTTACCTAGTCTCTCATTCATATGAAAAAGATTTATACAAAGAACTAATGGTCAAAATATCAGATATTTATTTCCCAAATCGTAAACCTGCTTTGATTAATGCCTAATCTCCATTAGTAAGAACAATACAAACCCGTAAAAACGGAAGTTAAAACTAAAAGTTGTCTCCCCTAGGGGAGAGTTGTCCGCCCCTAGGGGAGCTCTCCCATTCATCCCAGTGGAGTTACTATAAAAGGCTCTGCTCATGCCATTCCTATCCTCTTTCTCCTGTTTGTACTCGACCAGTGCACATCAAGGAAGTGTTAATTCAATACAGCCTGTGTTGTTGTTGTTGTAACCGCCGGTTATATCCTTTATCAGAGATTGACTTGTGTTTTTCTTTTTGGAAATTCTTCTTACATTAGTTATGTCTGAGGTTCCGATTTCTAATTCTTGTCGTACGTGTGGGCAAGTTTTTGTCCCGTTTGGACGCCCACACGGTTTGTTTTGCTTGTAAAGAGTTGTGTTATCGGCAAACCACGTGCGCCGAATGTTTGTTATGGGACTCGTCGACCTGGAGGAATTATGCCCAGGCCCGACGTGCTTATCTTTTGCATGCGTCTGATGACCCGTCTCTTTCGGAGGTCGACAGACAGCTTTTAGAAATTACCCTTGTAAATGACATGAAAGCCAACGAAGATTTCGTCGGTATAGGATTAGATTTGTCTCATAGATTTCGAAGCCCGGTTTCACCGGCATCTGTAAATATTCCACCGAGTGGGACTGTCGTACAGCAAGATAATATTCAGCTGTTAGACAGTTTGTCCTGTACCGGTATTGCATTGTCTGGAGTCGCGGCCAAACCGGTTCCATTGTTCAAACCAACAAAGGCCTCTAGAGCCAGGTCGGTTTTACCTGAGCGGTCCATTGTCTCCGTCGGACAAAAGAATGCAACTTCGTCGCATGTTAACTCGACTTCACCTTTGTCAATTGGTTTATCGAAACATACCGTTCCTCCCAAAGGAAATAAACATCGTCGTGTGTCAATTTCTCCGTTGCGGGTTAAATCTAAACATGGTTTATCTAAATCCGTTTCTCGTTCTATGGAGGGTCGTTCGGACCTCCCTTTGAGTGTTCAAATTGCGGGCTTACGATCTCCGGTTACTGCGTATGTTGATTCATCACATCGTCGTTCCCATGCTTCTACACGACGCTCACGTACACCGCGAAGCCGTTCACGTTCTCGTTCACCTGTACAGAGTTTTGTTTCTCCGCGACGTCCTGTTACGCCGCCTCGTCGTTTGTATTCGCCCGTACGTCGTTCTCATTCGCCTGTGCGACGGTCTCGTTCTCCTGTTCGTAGCTCTCGTCCACCGGTTTGTTCTAGTACTATTTTACGGCCTTCCCGTTCTCCGGTACGCCGTTCTCGTACTTCGACTCGACGCACTCCTACGCCTCCTCGCCGTTTGCCACGTCTTTCGGTCTCGCCTTCTTATCAAGGTCACCACGTTCGTCAGTCGCAGACTCCATTTCTTGATCAATCGGTTGTTCACGGTTTATCAACATCTCACCGGCGTCATATCACTCGTTCGCCCACGCCGGTTTCGTCGAGTTCGTCTGATGATTCATCTTCTTCAGTGAAAAGTTCGGAGGATACGTCAATTTTCGGATAAAATGCAGGCGCTTTTAGCGCTGGTTCCGGATATGCCTGCTGCTTCGAATGTTGTTCCTTCTCGTATTAGATGTCAGACAGTGGCTTCTACCGCGTTCGCGTCTACGTCGTCTATAACTCCTTCCACTTGCGCTCGGTCACCAGCTTGGGAGGATAATTTAGGGAAGTTTGATCGTCAATTGGAGGACGACAACAAGTTTAAGAAGCCCCGTTTTCTATTTCATTATGACATTCATGATAATGTGTTGCCCGATAAACCGCCCAAACGTGATCGGGATTTGAGTCAGATTTCTAAGGCATCTAGGTCAGCTCCTCTCGCGCTCTCTCCCAAAGTGGTGGAGAATGTTCTGGAGATGTTGCAAATGGTGCAACGTGCTTCATCTGTCGCGGATTGGTTCTTGTTGGCTACTTCTCGAATCGCCTTGGATCCTGCGTTACGCCTAGACGATGGGTCGACTTCTTTGTCTCCTGGTCGCCTGGCTTATTTGCGTGGTTTTATTGACACCCTCATTAAGGCTAACCGTCATGTCATTGAGGCCGGTTCTTTTTCTTATGTTTCGCTTCTCCAAGCGCAACGGAATGCATTACTTAAGGTGGTCAAGCCTGACGTTCCATACTTTGTTAAGGATCAATTGCTTCGTCAGCCATTATCCTCTAAGTTCATTTTCAACAATGCTATCGAGTCCGTCATGCCTGCTGTTCGTGAAGAACGGACGTCTCGTTTGATTGCTGCTGTTTCTCGACGTCCGGGCATTGCCGCGGATCAGAGACCGAGACGGGGTCGTACTTCCAATACCACCCAACAGGATGGGGGACCTCGGGGTAATTTTCGTGGCATCGACAAACCTCCACCGTGGTCGCCGTTCCTTCCGTGGGAAATCTTCCAAACGAGGTGGACATTCCAACAAATGACTATCCGATTTCCATTTCCTATCAAGTCGAAGATTTTCAACTACCCACCTTCCGTCCTTTCAGTCATCAGGTCGTGGGCGGCCGTCTGCAGTATTTCTACGAGAATTGGCGGCTGATTACGGACGACGACTGGATTATAAAGATCTTGAAGTTTGGTTTCCTATTCAACTTCCAGTCTCTGCCCAAACTCATCGCTTGGCCTCGTCCCTCCCATCTGCCAGTTCTCGCAGGTCACGTGCAGACACTTCTGTCCGCGGTCACCACTCTCATCGACAAGGGAGCCATCAGGGAGTTACCACCAACCGAAAACAGCGTAGGCTTCTACAGGCATGTGTTCCTGGTGCCGAAGAAGGATTCGGACCAGATGAGGATGGTAATCGACCTCAAAACATTAAACAAGCATCACCTCATCACCCCTCCTCATTTCAAGATGGTGACTGTATCATCGATTCGGGCCCACGTACATCACCGGGATTGGTTGGCCTCAGTCGATCTTCAGGACGCTTATTTCCATATTCCTATTCATCCTCGTCATCGACATTTCCTGCGCTTCACTATCAACGGTCGTCGATTCGAATGGCAAGTCCTTCCGTTCGGAATCAACATCGCCTCCTGGCTATTCACCCGTATTACATCACCAGTCATGGCATTTCTGCATCTTCGGGGCATTCAAATCGAGGTATATATCGACGACATCCTCTTGTGGGCTGCGGACAAGTCCCTTCTCAACGCGCAGGTCCGTTTCACTCTGCTTGTGTTACGTCATCTCGGCTTCATTCCTCATCCTCAAAAGTCGGAGTTGGTTCTGGCGCAAATTCGCCGTTACATCGGGGTGGTGTTCGATACTCATCAACAACTGGTACGCCCTCCATAAGACCGTTGGACCAAAATTCAACGGCTGATACTAAAGTTTTTGTCATCAACGTCTCAGACACGTCAGCAGTGGCAAAGTCTGCTGGGTTTACTTACTTCTACGCAGGACCTTACTCATCACGGTCGTCTCCAGGTTCGGCCTCTGCAGTACCATCTGTCTCCTTATCTACAGACGTCCTCCTTCAATCCTGCGGTTCCGGTATTGACGTCTCTACGTCCACATCTGATTTGGTGGCAGTCCCGCCACAACGTCATGCGGGGAGTTCCATTCCGATTTCCGGCCCCGGTTCACCATCTTTACACCGATGCTTCCGAGAACGGCTGGGGTGCCCATCTGGACAGCCTGGAGGTGTCCGGCAGATGGTCGACTTTGGATGCCAGACTTCACATCAACCTTCTGGGGATGAAGGCAGTCATCCTAGCGGTTCAACGTTGGAGTCAGCGTCTCATAAATTCGTCCCTTCTCATCACGACGGACAACTCGACGGTCATTGCCCACATCAACAAGATGGGTACCACCCGATCACTCTCAACGTTTCGTCTGGTGTGGGATCTTTACGACTGGGCTGTCATTCATCACTGTCATCTCATTGCTCGCCATGTTCCAGGTCGGCTCAATGTCTTAGCGGACCGCCTGTCTCGTCCCGACACCGTTCTTCAGACCGAATGGCAACTTCATCCGGAGGTTTTTCGCCAGATTTGCAGCATCTGGGAGTCTCCCTTGATCGACCTGTTTGCGACAAGGAACAATGCGCAGTTGCCCCTCTTCGTCAGTCCGATTCTGGACCCTCAAGCCTTCGCCATCGATGCTCTGTCAATGAATTGGGACAACTTCCAGGCTTATGCCTACCCACCCATGGCCCTGATTCTGGAAGTTCTTCAAAAGATTTCTCAACACGACTGCGTCATTATGCTCGTGGTTCCGTGGTGGCCTCGTCGTCAGTGGTTTCCGGTTCTGGTTCCACTTCTCACTGCTCCACCGCGTTGTCTTCCAGTTTGGCCCAGCCTGTTACGTCAACCGCACGGGATTCTTCATCACAACCCACGGTGGCTCAACGTACACGTCTGCAGACTATCCAGAATGCACTCTCAGTCCAAGGATTTTCAGCAGAGGTTGCACAGAGGATGGTTTCAGCCAATCGATCTTCTACATCGCAGCTCTATCAAGCGAAATGGGCCTATTTCGTCTCCTGGTGCCGAGAATGTGATGCCGATCCCGACACTGCCTCTATTTCCCTCGTAGCTGACTTCCTCCTTCACCTTCACCGTCATAAGAAGTTTCAAATCAGCACCATTGAAGGGTATCGATCTGCTTTGGCTAGGGTGTTACGTCTTACCTCCGGTAGCGACATTAGCCTAAACGACAATATCTCTGCGCTCAGTACAGAGAGTTGACGAGACGTAGAGTAGACTCAGGGAGCAAACGCTGTCAACTCCAATGCATCCTACAAGACCTGTTCAAGCTTCAAGGACCAAAGTATGGAGAGTTGACGTAAGGCGGCTTGTGGACTGAGTGTGGTGTGGGCTTGGCACCCTCTATGCAACGGGCAGCGCTCTCCCCGTTTTTACGGTGTTTACCAAGTACCTCCCTGTATGCACGGGTTTTGCGGGCTATCGCCTCTCCCCACGTCTTACAGTGCCTACCAAGAATACCTTCTTGTCGCCTCAGGGGCCCGGGGTTTCCTTCAGATTGGTAATATTGTGTACCACACCACGATCACAGCTTCATGGATGGAGACACTCAAGATAAGTACTACTGTATCAACTCCATGAATTACCCATGTACGTCTCTGACCAGGGTCCCTCTTGTTGAGTATTAATGTGTCATGACCAACTCCATGAATTACCCATTGCTTACGACCAGGGTTTTTCTCTTGTTGAGTATTAATGTGTCATATCTATGCCCATGTCTGTGTCATCCCAGCGGTTACTCAGCCTGCTATTGGAGCTACAACAAGGCCGAGGTTCCCACCTCCATATGTTGGTAGTGAGGCATTAATCAAAGCAGGTTTACGATTTGGGAAATAAATATTAAACATTTATAAACAATGTTACTATTTATAACCAAATCAAACCTGCTTTGATTTGATTGTCCCTCCCGTCCTTCCCCTAACTCCGCGGCCTTGCACACTACAGGTCTCGGTTTATTACAATGAGAAAGAGGATAGGAATGGCATGAGCAGAGCCTTTTACAGTAACTCCACTGGGATGAATGGGAGAGCTCCCCTAGGGGCGGACAACTCTCCCCTAGGGGAGACAACTTTCAGTTTTAACTTCCGTTTTTACGGGTTTGTATTGTTCTTCCTAATGGAGATTAGGCATTAATCAAAGCAGGTTTGATTTGGTTATAAATAGTAACATTGTTTATAAATGTTAAATTTTTTGGACATGTTATTTTATCAAGTAGTACTTCAATATAACATTTTATTTAAGGGGCGTTAACGTCAAATTTTGTGTGTGTGATATCCCTTAAATAAAGCTTAAACAAGAATTCTCCATGTACATGTATATGTAACAATTTGTTTGATAATTCTGTATTTCCAGGGTCTGAATGAATTATACCAGTACAGTAAAGGCCATCACTCCAAAGAACACCAGCATAGCTTGGGGCCAAACTATGATGATCCCAGTCGTTATAGTCAGGTAGATATGATAACTACGAATGAAAAAGAATCTCTCATTCAATTAATCAACTGAAAAAATGACAAGGAAACGGGTATCATGGGTGTGACAAGTGGGAGTCAAAATCACAAGTAGGAAAGAAAGGATCTCTAGCTTCATTGTCCTGGATATCTCGAGCATGGGACCTTGTGTATGTGACTCCATAATCCTAGATATCACTAGCTGGAAAACAAGTTTGCTGGACTTCGTAATCCTAGATATCACTAACTGGGAAACAAGTTTGTCGGACTCCGTAATCCTAGATATCACTAGCTGGGAAACACGTTCGTCGGATTCCATAATCCCATATATCACTAGCTGGGAAACAAGTTTGTCGGATTCCATAATCCTAGATATCACTAGCTGAGAAACAAGTTTGTCGGATTCCATAATCCTAGATATCACTAGCTGGGAAACAAGTTTGTCGGATTCCATAATCCTAGATATCACTAGCTGGGAAACAAGTTTGTCGGATTCCATAATCCTAGATATCACTAGCTGGGAAACAAGTTTGTCGGATTCCATAATCCTAGATATCACTAGCTGGGAAACAAGTTTGTTGGATTCCATAATCCAAATATCACTAGCTGGGAAACAAGTTTGTCGGATTCCATAATCCTAGATATCACTAGCTGGGAAACAAGTTTGTCTGATTCCATAATCCTAGATATCACTAGCTGCGAAACAAGTTTGTCAGATTCCATAATCCTAGATACAGACAATGAAGTGAGTAACTGAATGACAATATTCTACATGTATGTGATATTTTTTGCTTGTTCTAGCCTCGATTGTTTGATGTGAAACAGGCTTTTCGACAGCCGTGGGAAAGAAAACCTCGCCCTGTGAGTGCAGCGATGTTAAGGAATAAGGACAAGATCCGATCAAGACCTAAAAGTGCAGGTATGACTCCGTATGTCACTGTTCTAAGAATAAATTTACAAACTTCCTTCATCCTCCATTCTTCCTCCATGAATAGTTTACAGGATGGCATACTGAATGCATCCCACCCTCCAATGCCCAGCAAAAAATGGCCTTGACCATTGCCTCACCTCATATTCCTATATATTCTGAAATCTCAAATCTCTTTACACAGGCTAGATGCAGCCATCTACCTCAGAGAACTGGTTTTTCTATTCGTCCAAGATGTGTAAAATTACACATATTTTGTGAATATTGTTTTGGAACTATATTTACATGAAGAAATTTAAGAACATTGAGGTTCTCTGGTAAAGTAAGTGTTCTGATCAATCCTGAAATCGATGATACAATATTGGCCACATGTATTAGTATCACTTGTTCATGGGTTGTGGTAGGGGGGATAACTTTCTTATAAAAATAAAAAAAAACTTCATCTTCAACTGAGTAATCTCCCTTGCAATGATCCAGAAGTGAATTAAAAAGAATGAGATTTTGCACAGTGTGTGACATGCCATACTTTGCTCCTAATAAGTGGTTAAAAAGGAATTTTCAATTTAATGTTCTTCACCTTAGATTCCGGTATTATGATTGGATCAGCCGAGGTAGATCCCATCATCCAATATATCATTTCGGAGAAAGGCCACTGTGTATATAATCTCCATAGATTTACAGATCAGAAATTGGCCAGATGTATCTCCAACTATCTTGGATCATGAAACAGATTCAAATTTTCTTTCATAAAGGGAAACCAGGCCATATTTTCCCATTTTTGTGGACTATGGAAATGCTGTCCATCTGTCTGTGCCAAATGTTGTGAACATAATATCTCAATAACATAGACAGCACAAATCCTTGACACAAAGCTGTCTTATTTGGGCCTCTAGGTCAAGTTCACTCAGAACTGACCTTGACCTATTTTCAAAGGTCACAGGTTTCACCATGTATAAATTTTCAGCTGTTGCATTTGTACTGTTCCTTTGATGTATAATCTTTATGGCCATCATGTGCCTACATGGCTGTACATGAACCAGTACATCATGATGATGATATGCATTTCATGTGACTGAATTCTATTAATTGTTTTGTCAGTTAGGTGTTTAAAGCCTGTGCAGCAAAGTCATTCTCCCTTTATCAGAGCTATATTCTCCTTCTCTCAGTGTAACAGCCTCTGACAGATTTACCCAGGAACCTAGTGTGCAGGCACATTCAGTCCATCAATTATGATTGACACAAAAAGCATTTACCCATATTCACATGTAAGGATAATGCATCGTTTATAATAAATACTATATATGTTATACAGGAATAATTAGGTTAACAGATATTGAAAAAAAAAACTAAATTGAAAAAAAAGTACACATTACATTGTTTAGCATTGAGCTACATGTATCATGAGCCCACTCTGCTCCCCTCTGGCAATGGACGAAGTTAATTGGCTAGGAGCCTTTCCCACACAAGTAGCCTGCCAGCTTTTACATCCTAAATCTACAAGAGGGTGTATTTGACATGGTGGGAATTCGATTCCAAATGAGCAATTTGTAAGCTCCATCTCCTGTGATCTGCTGTAATGTTCACAACCAATTCTCTTTCATTCGCAGTCTTCGTAACACAGGCTGCTGAGAGACCTCTAAAATATGAAACGACGAGGCCAGTTTCGGGTAAACCTAGGGAGCATAAGCCGCCAGTCCCACGGCTACGTTTGGAAGAGACCGGCCCGAGACCGGCTCTTAAAGAGGAAGCTCGCTCCACCGTCACACGACAACCTGCTTGGGACAGTTTTACCAGCAACCATACTCGCATGTCACCCACCTCCACAAATGACCAGGATGCTGAAGCTGACAGTTCCTACAAGCCATCCATCACCGTTCGTATTCGATCAGCTACTAAACGTCCCGACTGTGTAGATAAATTTGAGACGGACTTGCAGAAAATGAATGACATGGAGGAAGAGTTTCGTAAAACTACTTTACAATTACAGAAGAAGTTGGGAATTAATGGCGAGGCATTGATATACTGATGATCATAAGTTCAGTATTATAATTCTGTTCAGAATGAATGAGCAAGTTAATTTTGAATACCCTGCCTCCCTCCCCCATCACTCTTCAGACCACATTCTCTGTGCAGGCTGTAATGCTGAATATGCTATACTTGAAAAACAATACCTAACATTTCAGAATACACAAGCATGCCATCTTTTAAAATGCAGAAATTTGAACAATATTAGCCAATATCATCAACTTCTTTGATTGGCATTTAGAAGTCAGCACATATAACACAAGGCTATTCTATGGATAACAACGTCTTTATTGCTGTGGAGCTGACGATTTGTTGAAGATACTTCCAATCTCCAAGGAAACATCAGCTCTACAGCATAAAGAATTTGTTAGCTTTGAAAAAGCTTGAAGTATGTAAACATGTATATCTTCCACAAAAGAGGAAGTTCGGAGACCGTAGTCTAGTTTACGTGCATTTACTACCCCTCTGATAGACTGAACAATGGCACAGCTCCTAAAGCTGATATTATACATGTAAATAAACTAATGCCATTTAGAAAGTACCGGTACATAACATTTATATCCAAAAGTTTGTAACATTTATATCCAATTATTTTGAGGATGTCACTTTCTTGATAAAGCACAAATACTAGTGCTGGATGGTCTCATAAATTCCTCTTTTGTCATGTTTGTGGAGGCTGAGATGGCCGAGTGGTCTAGACCGCTTACATTTACTGCTGGTGATTGGTGCCAAACTCTGAGGGCGCGGGTTCGAGTCTCGCACGGGACTGACCCATCCAGCACTAGTATTTGTGCTTTGTCAAGAAAGTGACATCCTAAAAATAATTGGATAAAATGTTACGTACTTTCTAAATGGCATTAGTTTATAAAAAATATTAGCTTCAGGAGCTGTGCCATTATTCAATCTATCAGAGGGGCAGTAAATGTACGTAATTTAGACTCCGGTCTCCGGACTTCCTCTTTTGTGGAAGCTGAGGTGGCCGAGTGGTCTAGACTGCTTGCATTTACTGCCGGTGATTTGGTGCCAAACTATGATGGCGCAGGTTCGAGTCTAGCACGGGACTGACCCATCCAGCACTACTATTTTTGCTTTATCAAGAAAGTGGAGGGCAGAAGAATTATCTGCTGGGAGCCACGTGCCAATGCATCTTCTGCTACTATCTGAACAAATCTTTTGTGTAAGCATTAATTTCAGTGCTAGCCCAGGATTTCTTTCAAATCTAACATTATACATTTGGCACTCCGATGGTGAACCCCACCTTGCAGAAGCCTCCTTTCTCGCCTTAACTCCCTCTTTAGTCTGTACCAGCATTATTAACAGTTACAAGCTGGTATCAAAACTGTCATGAACATGAATGAAGCAAAGATATACTTATCATTGCCCACATAGTTTCCAAGGCGATACTCCAAGCTTTCGAACAAGATATAATATGATGAAAATACTTGTCTAGAAGTTATTCATTTCTGTATGCCAAATGGCAGGCAATCATTGAACTATATTTCTATATGCCATATAGCCAGTTCCATTGGTTTTTCCACCAGTCTGTGTGTTTCACTGTTTTACTCATTGCATGGGAGAAAAAAGTATGCATATATTTGTGTCTAACAGAAGGATGAAGGTGGAGTTCCATCTTGTCTTGTATTATTCAATGCTTGATAAATATTTCAATTGATATTCTCATCTTTTCATGCTACATATATATATATATATATGTATTTGTAGAGATAGAGAACTATGTGATTCTATTTAGAGATATATTTTTATTTTAATTTAATGTGATATTTTTTTTAAATTGGTCTCTACCATGATCCAGCCGTATTTTAAATTAATTCATGTATATATGCATCTGTGATTTTCTTAGATTGGGCAGCAGAAAGGATTTAGTTTAATGAGATTGATGTTAACCATGTTTCTAAGATGGGTTGGTGGTGAGTGCATATTTTTGACAACCCTAAAAGCTCATTGAAATCCATATTATATCTTAGATTATCTCACTGAAATGAAAATAATTTTACAAAAACTACATGGTCAAGATATATGATTGTTTGGATATACTCTTTTCTCAAGTTGTACTTCAGTATAAGACTATTATTTAGGGGTCTTTTCCATCACCTTTTTTGCGTCTGAAAGGTAACGTAATCCCTTAAGTACCTTCTATTTATCACAACTTCTGTCTTCGACAGTGCTTCAGTACTACTGTCATGCATACAAAGTAGCACTGTGAAAGAGTCTACTAGGAAAGAATTCAGCTTGAGATTACAGTTTTTGCAGTTTCCGATGACTTTTTATTTATTTACTTTTTTTTGTTCAAATCACTTTTCGTCCGTGGTCCATCGTCCGTCCGTCAGTCAGTCAGTCAGTCAGTCCGTCCGTCGTCCGTCCGTAAACAATTCTTGTTATCGCGATTTCTTAGGAACTACTTTATGGATCTTTCTCAAATTTGGTACACAGGTTCCCCTTGGGGTCTAGTTGTGCAAGATACCTTTTTTGGTCCGATTCCAAAATCCAATATGGCCACCAGGCAGCCATCCTGGATTTCCCCATGAAACCTTATCGCGATTTCTCAGGAACTACTGCATGGATCTTTCTCAAATTTGGTACACAGGTTCCCCTTGGGGTCTAGTTGTGCAAGATACCTTTTTTGGTCCGATTCCAAAATCCAATATGGCCACCGGGCATCCATCTTGGATTTCCCCATGAAATCTTGTTATCGCGATTTCTCAGGAACTACTTCATGGATCTTTCTCAAATTTGGTACACGGGTTCCCCTTGGGGTCTAGTTGTGCAAGATACCTTTTCTGGTCCGATTCGAAAATCCAATATGGCCACCAGGCAGCCATCTTGGATTTCCCCATGAAACCTTGTTATCGCGATTACTCAGGAACTACCACATGGATCTTTCTCAAATTTGGTACACAGGTTCCCCTTGGGGTCTAGTTGTGGAAGATACCTTTTTTGGTCCGATTCGAAAATCCAATATGGCCACCGGGCAGCCATCTTGGATTTCCCCATGGAATCTTGTTATCGCGATTTCTCAGGAACTACTGCATGGATCTTTCTCAAATTTGGTACACAGGTTTTTGGGGTCTGGTTGTGTAGGATACCTTTTCTGGTCCGATTCGAAAATCCAATATGGCCACCAGGCAGCCATCTTGGATTTCCCCATGAAACCTTGTTATCGCGATTTCTCAGGAAGTACTGCATGGATCTCTCTCAAATTTGGTACACAGGTTCCCCTTGGGGTCTAGTTGTGCAAGATACCTTTTCTGGTCCGATTCGAAAATCCAATATGACCACCGGGCAGCCATCTTGGATTTCCCCATGAAATCTTATCGCGATTTCTCAGAAACTACTTCATGGATCTTTCTCAAATTTGGTACACAGGTTCCCCTTGGGGTCTAGTTGTGCAAGATACCTTTTTTGGTCCGATTCGAAAATCCAATATGGCCACCAGGCAGCCACCTTGGATTTCCCCATGAAACCTTATCGCGATTTCTCAGGAACTACTGCATGGATCTTTCTCAAATTTGGTACACAGGTTCCCCTTGGGGTCTAGTTGTGCAAGATAACTTTTTTGGTCCGATTCGAAAATCCAATATGGCCACCAGGCAGCTATATTGGATTTCCTCATGAAACTTTATCGTCATTTCTCAGGAACTACTGCAAGGATCTTTCTCAAATTTGGTACACAGGTTCCCCTTAGGGTCTCGATATGCAAGATGCCTTTTTCGGTCCGAATCGAAAATCCAATATGGTCACCAGGCGGCCATCTTGGATTTTCCCATTTTGTTATCGTGATTTCTCAGGAACTACTGCATGGATCTTTGTTAAATTTGGTACACAGGTTCTCCTTGTCTAGTTGTGCAAGATACCCTTTTCGGTCCGAATCGAAAATCCAATATGGCCACAAGGCGGCCATCTTGAATTTCCCCTTGAAACATTGTTATCGTGAATGCTCAGGAAATATTTCATGGATCTTTCTGAAATTTGATACACAGGTCTCACATGGGGCCTAGTAGTGCAAGATACCTTTTTTAGTCCGATTCGAAAATCCAAGCTACGCTTTAAATTAATACGGTATTCTCGAGTTGTGACATTGCATCACAAGAGTCGGCGGATCAAACGGTGGGGCATATTCTATATATTGACTATAGAGAATATCCATGCCTTCACCTTCCATATCAAGGAGTTCAAATAATTCGGAATTAAAATGTATTTCTTCAAATTTTAAATCAGCTTTCTTTAGTCCATGCAGTAGCAAGTGAACTGCTCCACCCTTTCGTCTGCCGGCGGGTCGGCTACATGAAGGGACGTCACTCTTGTGACTCAACGTCACAACTCAACAACTGTAGACTACTGCATGTTTTGATCCAAGGGAGATAATCAGGATTCAGGCACTATTGAAGTTTCAACATTACTGCGCAGACCGGATCCCTTGTACCATCTTACTATTTTCGAGCATGGTATCTTAAAAGAGATATCTCAAACTAGCCCAGTAAACAGAACAGAATTAGCATTCGTTCCTAATTATGAAATCTTAAGCATGTTTTATAGCTCATGCCAAAGTGTCAAAGAGATTGGTCCTCGCTTCCCGTACCCAATGATGACACGTGCAAAAAAATAAATAAAAAAATACTACAAAACAAAGGCGAAGGATCCTCCGTACATGTACATTCACTTTCAGACTAACTTTGCTCATTTCTCTTGTATTATAACAACCGACATAAGTACAGTTTCTAGAAATCTTGAAACTCCTGAAACTTAAATTATATCTTGGTGTTTTTCAGTGTCCCTTTTCCGATCTTTTTCGCTCAGATTCGAAATTCTGTAAACAAAATTACAAATCAATCGTTTTTTCTTAGTAACAATGGGCAAAAAGATCCTCTAGTCATTAGCTTACAATTATCGGACAATGGTGGGCGCCAAGATCCTTCAGGATCTCTCGTTCTAATTAAAAGGTCAGAAATATTTTTGTCAAAATTTTTGTTCTCTCTGGAATCGAGGGTCCGGGGGCCGATTGCACCCATCAAAACTGACGGAACGTCACTTTGTCAACTTCCCTATTCTAATGAATCTGATCACCCCATGATTGAATGGTCATGATGGTGAGAAATTCCACTTCCTGTGATTGAATTATTGGGGGATGTACCGTGAGTGTAATGTACAACTAACTCGGTCTTGTACATCAATGTCACTCTTCAGGAAAGGAAAAGCAATACATCTATAAAAAACCTGTGCCGCTTGTATAAGGATAGTTTCATTCCAAACTGCTGTTAAGTTAATGTACCGCACTTGTTATATGATACAAATAGTCCTTGATATTTTAAGTACTGTCTAAAGAATATATGTTATGCCGTCCATATAATTATGTATTAATGATAAATGAACTTCCTGACAGATTTTCCTGTAAAAATTTGTTCATTCTGTCCTGAATGTTCAAGAGGTGTATCGTGATGTATTTATTCAACTTTGCATAATGTGGTTAACTGCTGTATTTTATACATTCTTCATTTTCAAGGATGTAATTGTTTGTTTGTAAGGATAATATTAAAGTTGACGAATAAAAGATTTGTGTAATAAGTGCACACCCATGTTGAAAGGTCTGTAATTGGCATTTTGCTCCAACCATCATTCCAGCTCGGCCACCACATCTGGGTATTATTCATGCAAGAATTGGTAACCATAAGCGCTACCTGATCTCATCGTCCTGAGCGCAACAGCTTTCCCTTTTGTATTATGCCTGGCTCTATTTAGTATGATAGACCTGGATTCCATGAATGCACGATCTGGGCAATTTGGGGTGTACCGCGATTTTATTCTAACTCATTTTGCGGCAAGATATTAGGGTTCTTAACTTACAACAGCGTTAACTTTCAATATTAGCATATTACTTTTAGAATGACAAAGGCCTCGTGGGGCTTCCGGGGATTGACCTGGGATGTTGTTGTGCACACCGCAGGTGATGGTGAGAATAGACCTCAGCTCCTTAGACAGTTTGTTGTAAGAGGCGACTAACTGAGGCATCCGTGGGGTCCTGGGTTTGAAAAGGAATAGGACCCCTCCCGTGTGGTTCCCGGGTGTGAATAGGACCCAACGTCGTGATATGACTGAAATATAGTTGAAAGCGTTAAATCTCTTTCACTCACTCACTCACTAGAATGACAAAGGATATCGAGTGTTCATTCCATCGCAATAACGAATTTGGGCAACGATTTGGTGTAAGACTCACGAAATATAATTGACAAAGGATCTGCTGCAAGTTGTATTGCCAGTCTTTTGTCCATGATATTACCTTTTCAATGGGAGGTCTTACACCAAAGCCTTGCCCGAATTTGTTCGGCAGTATGCTGCACTGGTCCATTACTACGGTTCTTAGCAATGGTTCTTAGAGGGGCGTGGTCTTTCAACAGAAGCCCGTGTCTTTTGTTGTCGAATGTTTAGTCAT
Organism: Hanleya hanleyi; assembly: GCA_036873755.1. Taxonomy (NCBI): domain Eukaryota; kingdom Metazoa; phylum Mollusca; class Polyplacophora; order Lepidopleurida; family Hanleyidae; genus Hanleya; species Hanleya hanleyi. The sequence continues at coordinate 2,644 of JAVTVY010011834.1, read as the reverse complement.
GTCATGTTAATTTCCACTACATTCATCACTGGAGTTGGCCAGACAATGATACGCTTAAATCAGCCAGCACAGCATGTAGTGCGACGTCAAACTTACCTCAGCTACCTTTCCAAGACTGAGTGTATAACGGTATGATTGTTAATTGGGCAGACCCGCAATCAGATGGAACAAAACAAAATTTACTCGAAGTTTAGTGCTGTTAATTGTTGCGTTTTGTAGCATTCTGTTGTCTGTTGAAATACATTGCAGTGTGAAACAGAAACGGAGCAATGCTGGACAAAGCCTTTGCTGCCTCGATCATGAAATGAACGTTCGACGATGTGAGTAGTAGGGAGAGTGGATCTGCTACCTTTAGCTCTCAACTGCGCATGCGCAGAATTTATTTTGGGGGCGTGAGTGTGTGTGTGCGCATGCGTGAGTATATGCAAATGAGTTTTATGCAAATGAGGTCATTGGGTTCATTGTGTTTATTCAAGATGGCGGCTTGTTTTTGTATGTTAGGGGTGGTGTGTTTCAAGATGGCGGCTTGTTTTTGTAGGGTAGGGGTGGTCGGTTTCAAGATGGCGGCTTGTTTTTGTATGGTGGGGGTGGTCGGTTTCAAGATGGCGGCTTGTTTTTGTAGGGTAGGGGTGGTCGTATTCAAGATGGCGGCTTAAATGCGTTTTTTATGCAAATGAGGTCATTGGGTTCATTGTGTTTATTCAAGATGGCGGCTTGTTTTTGTATGTTAGGGGTGGTGTGTTTCAAGATGGCGGCTTGTTTTTGTATGGTAGGGGTGGTCGTTTTCAAGATGGCGGCTTGTTTTTGTATGTTAGGGGTGGTCGGTTTCAAGATGGCGGCTTGTTTTTGTATGTTAGGGGTGGTCGTATTCAAGATGGCGGCTTGTTTGTGTGTGTTATGGGTTTTCCCCAGCCCTCATTTGCATATGTTCAAGATGGTGGCTTGTTTGTGTGTGTTAGGGGTGGTCGGTTTCAAGATGGCGGCCAATTTCACTTTCCCGATCCCCAGCATTTCACTTTCCCGATCCCCAGCCCTCATTTGCATATGTGTTTCAAGATGGCGGCTTGTTTGTGTGTGTTAGGGGTGGTCGGTTTCAAAATGGTGGCCAATTGCACTTGTCTCACCCCTCATTTGCATATTTTCAAAATGGCGGCTTGTAGTTGTATGTTAGGGGTGGTCGGTTTGAAAATGGTGGACAATTGCACTTGTCTCACCTCCTCATTTGCATATTTTCAAAATGGCGGCTTGTAGTTGTATGTTAGGGGTGGTCGGTTTCAAAATGGTGGACAATTGCACTTGTCTCACCCCTCATTTGCATATTTTCAAGATGGCGGCTTGTTTGTGTGTGTTAGGGGTGGTGTGTTTCAAGATGGCGGCCTGTTGTCCGCTGAAAATATGCAAATGAGGTCTTTGGGTTTTTTCAAGATGGCGGCTTGTTTGTGTGTGTTAGGGGTGGTGTGTTTCAAGATGGCGGCCTGTTGTCCGCTGAAAATATGCAAATGAGGTCAATTGGATATAAAAGGAGTCCATTTTTTAGGGTAGGGGTGTATTTCAATCTGACTTACCTGACCTGTCTGCCTGCCTCACCGATTTTCCTGCCTGCCTAACGGACCTCCCTGATCACTGCCTGTGTGTAATCATCTGCCTGACCAGTATCATTGACCAGTATAACGAGATTTTGACATTAGGTTTTACCCGCTTTTATCACAAATCATTATAAAGAAATTGTCACACCCGGTGAACTCCTGAAACCCACATCCTACCTGAGAGTTTGGTAAGATATTCCATTCATTCGTTACCGTTCCGTGGAGTAGAATTTCATCCACCAGCTTTCACTGTTGTGGTGCGGGTCGGGGGGCTGGAGTTTTGCACTGATGAAAACCAATGTCGTCCTCTCTCACGAAACCAAACACAAAAATTGACAAATTATACGGACTGCCACGATAAGCGAATGTATGCAACAAATAGCGTTCCGTACTGCACATGTCCGATAAAATCCCTCCAGTCAAGGGAGGAGTGTTACAGAATGTTGATTCCACAAAACCTGTTCGGTGGCCTACATTATCGTTCAATCGCTGATCATAAAGGCTGCGTTCATTCTCACCAGAACTGTATACACTTCGAAATCTGTGAAAGAATATCAATTTTCACGTTTCCTGTCGGATATCACACAAATTGATGCGTCCACTCGAACACAGCACACTCCCTCGATTACAGTCTACGTGTGACGTGCAGGCGATGCATGATGCAGATCACATTATTCATCTCAGCGGACACCGAAATGAAAGAAAGTTCCGTTATACACTGCAACAGAGAATGTTCTCCAGCTCAGAAAACACAAAATGGCTACTGAAGACCAAAATTTGCCCGGATAATAAAGTCGTTCAAACCACAGCGCCATCTATACGCTTTGGTGCAAGGGAGACAACTCGGACTAGACCAATTCGAAGATCATGTCCGCTATATTTAGCCTGAATGGGTATAGGGGTGATCGGGTTTTTTTATGGCTTTTACTATGAGCTATGAGGTTGATCATGTAGAATACGATGGAAAAAAAATTTGAAAGTACCGCGTAGGCTTGTATATAGATCCATATAGACCCATATACACTCATATACTGGGATATTAGTATGTATCAATCCAT